>OVAN01000069.1:0-103766 GCA_900406275.1 Anastatica hierochuntica
TCACGATTATTGTTATGTATTTTTCTCTTACATCTCTGTTTCTCTTGGTTTAGCTCTTGTTATGAGTCTCTGTTTTGTTAAACAGTATCTACTATCTTTTTCTTATGATGAAAAAAAAACTATCCGAATCACTTCTTATTCCATCAAATATTCTGTAGAGAAGAAAATGAGCATTGTATAAACTTAAGAAAAAGTCTTTTTCCTTCTTTTTTTCTTTCTCCCCCTTTTGGTAAATACAAAACAACATATAATTTTCGTTCATAAATATATAAAATGCAACATCAAAAACTTTTATGAACAGTTTATAGATTGTGTTCTTGTTTTTTTTCTTCTGTGTGTGTATATGTGGTTAATAGGGTAATTCAAGGCTCCAAGATACTTTCAGCTTACTTTCCACCCAAGTTATCCTTACAAAAAAATCAATTGAAGAAGATTGTCATCATCTGGCCCTCGGTTCCGGAAAAGCTTCTCATGATTCCGCGGATTTGATTAAAACCGCAGAATCATGAATGTTCGCTAATGCTATTTCGTAGCCTGAAATAAAGACAGAAGAAAACAGACGACGAGACTTTTCAGGCAAGCTTTGAAACACAAACTCACACATATGAAAGAAACTTAGAAAACAAAACCTTTCTTAGATACTTCTTGTGAATTTTAATGGCTCCAGAGCAAGTTTTCTTGGCATCCAAGTTTCCAGTCATGTCGTTAAGTATCTACAAACATTAAGGAATCAGGATGAGAAAATGATTCAACAGTATGAAAAAGTTAGATGTATGTTTAACCTTAACAACGTCGTCGAGTCCACGAGCTTCAGTCATTAGCTTTGAGCTCTTGTCTTTCAAGACACTTGCCACTAGGAAAACCGATATAGGCAAAGGACCTTCCGCGGTTTTCCCTACATTCCTCATGTTTCGCCTCTCATACTTTCCGCATTGGTTAATTGACTTCGGTTTACCTCTGGACGCATCGGTTTCCTCACTCCCGGATTCATGTGTCTCATATACATAAAACAGATCGGGGTCGTACTCCAGAGCCCACATCATCTATGGGAATAAGGTTTGACATTGAGATCAATCCAAGGATGAAGAAGACTAGAGAGAAACAGAGACAAAAGAATCAGTACCTCCCAAAGGTACAAAGAGTCGCAGAACGAGAATTCTCTTCGGAATTGAACCATTAGCATCCGAATTGCGAAAAGGTAGTCACCTCCACCCAGTTTATCTGCATTTCAAGAACCAAAGCACGACGAAACCGATGAATATTTATATACGCAGAGAAGGTGTTGTAGTAGTAGCAGTACCTAGATGTTGGTGAAGCTTGGGGTCTATAATCTGAGTGATTGTAGCCAAATGAGTAAGTTGAGCTTCAACTCCAACAGATCTCCCGGTACTGCGAAAATTTCCTCGCTTTTCAATCAGAAAAAGACATGTTTAGTATAACCCCGTAGCAGAGAAACCATAATACATTGAATATATGTAAAGGTAATTTACCAATCGGCGCATAAGCCGTTCAAAACACCAAAAGGAATCAGCTTCGTCTTCAAGAAGAATAATCATAGGGGAACATAGATCACTCATTCCTGATGAGAGCAACAGTACATGATGAGATTCTTCCGAGTAGAATTGGGTTTTGAACAAAGGATACAACAATAAATATCATTCTCTTTACCTTGGCAATATCCGACATCTTTGTCTATCCAAGCATAAACAGCGAGAATATCCCAGAGCTTCGACAAATTCTCCTTTTTCTCGTAAAATACCAAACTCCTGTCAGTGCGGTTCACATCAAGACCTGAAAAAAGAAAAATGAGTGAACCAGCAGATTTTCAGCTTAAACTAGCCTGAGATGGAGGAAGCCAATGGCCAGTTACTAACCTATCTGGTGAAGTGTTAGCAGCCATTGAATAACATTCTTATCGAGAGGTCCATGACTTGTGAGCTCTTTAAAGAAATCCGAACCATTTGAGTTTGTAGCTGCGAGAAACCACATGAATAACTTCAAATGCCTAGTACAAATATTTGCCGAGTTCGATATTAGAAAACTCCGTTATAGGAAGGCAAGAATTTACCTAAACTGATTTCCTGAAGAACAAGAGGGTCATAGTTGGGATCGCCGTTTTCAGCAATTACAGGTGCCGTAATAAATCTTCCACTTCCAATCACAGGAAACATTTTCTTACACTCCTCTTTCCAAGTAGCATACTGCAATCTGAAGGAACAATCAATACATAAATGAAGAGACGTAATAGCAAGATTAGTAAATAAAAGCGAATGCACAAAAAAGTAGGATCGAGAAAACAGAACTTATAGTTCATATAGTCGAAGGAATAGAGAAAACGATGTGGTTATGCCAAAATGCGAAGTAAAATGAGGACGAAATCTACCTTCTGCTTTTTCGAATTTGCTCTCTTTCTTCAAATGTACTCATTGGATCATAACAGCCAAGTAGAAATTCCCATACTTCACCTCTAATTGATGGATGGATTCCCTACAGATCGATCCTGAATTTAAGTAACACGAATGTCGCAGATTCCAAACAAATCAAATGGTATATCGGTTTTCCAAACTAAAATACCCCTCTTCGTATTCGTCTTAGAGTCTTGCCAATATCAAGAGACCCTTCTTGGACAAATGCAGACTGCCATTTTCTTACACTTAGAGTTCTACCAGGCTGCAAAAACATCTTAAATACTTAGAGGCGATCTAATGAACAAGCAAAACCGGAGAAAATGAAGAAGAGGAATATACCGAAAGTAAGAAAACAGATTCAAAGTGAGTTCCAACTTAGTTTCAATTCAAGGGCATAAAGCGATGATAAACACAAGCATAGATATGAGAACCTAAACAGCTTCTAAGATCAACATGTATGAACATTGACGGTAACAAGTTGTAAGTCCAATAAGAAACCAAATGCTAGTTAAAAATGCTCTTTGAAGCGATCAATCTTAAGAATCATGTAACCACAACACGAAGAATCAACAAGAAACAATACATTTCAGACAACACAATCTGGATTCAATTGCAATCAACATACAACAGAGACGATCTAATGAACAAGCAAAATCGAAGAACATAACGAAAGATGAAACCTTGATTTTGAATCTGGTTTTGGGCACATCGGTGCACTCAGGACGAACTCGGTAGTAAGAATCTGCTGGCTCAGCTGAAGCTTTCCACATCTATGAAAACTTTCAACCAAAATTTTCCCGGGAAAAAGAAAAACGAAAACCCAGAAGAAGGAAAAAGAGAAAATAACAGTGGATCGAGTTTCCCCTCAAATCTCAAAAGATAGATCGACGATCAATGAAGAAAAGAACCCATTTGAATCTGTCGAATACTTAAGAAGAAAAAGAAGAGAATTTGAGGGGAGGACCCAGATTGAAAAGTTTAGTTGATTAAAGTCGAAAAAGACAGAAACTTTTTTGACGAAGACGAAGACTCGGTCTCTTTCGTTCCATTACAATAGTTGTTGTTGTCCACACAAATAACGGAGTTCTTGGATCTCTCTCTCTCTCTCTCTCTCTCTCTCTCTAATTATGCTTCTCTCACGTTTTCATGGAAACGTCGCTGAGAGTTCCACTTTCACTTTGATCCCCAACGACCAAAAATGTAATAAAAAAAGTATATAAATCGTAAAAAGGAATTACATCAAAAACCTGTAGATTTCTGTCGAAGATGATGTAAGAAAATGAAGAGAGATTGCTCTCACCGGAGAAGAAGGTCAAAGCCGTAGAGTCGAAACGACGTCGTTTCATTAATGAGCTTTATGGACCTTTCGGGTATTAGTTTAAGGCCCAATAAGAAAATGAGAGTAGATATAAACTCTAAGCCGTGAGTCAAAACGGTGTCGTTTCATTGATGAGCTTAATGGCTCAAAACGTCGACGTTTCATGAATTAGCTTTATGGGCCTTTCGGGTATTAGTTTTGAAAGTTAAGGCCCAATAAGAAAATGAGAGTATATATAAACTCTCTTAGCAAACCCTAGCTGCTTCTTCTTCTTCTTGCTCAGCGGTTACTTTGTTCATTTGTTTGTGAGCTTTCGACGTTTTCAGCAACCGGCGGCGAAAATGGTGAGAGATTATACTTTCGTACTTGAGCTATAAACTCTGTTTTTATGTAGTTCTCTTCTGTTTCCCCATGGATTATACAGCACATTGTAGTTCTGGTTCCTTTATTATGATTCTGTGTATTTAGCATTTAGATTATCTTGAATCGAGTGGAGTTTAACGAGTGGTGATTGTTTCAGGGTTTCAAGAGATACGTGGAGATAGGAAGAGTGGCACTTGTGAACTACGGAAAGGATTATGGAAAACTTGTCGTCATCGTCGATGTCGTTGACCAGAACAGAGTTAGTTTCATTTCTTATTTCATATATGTTGTGCTTGTTTCTTCTGTTTCTTGATTTGAAATCTGAACTCTTTCACTCTCTAGATTCTGTAATGCATCTTTGCTGGATTCTTTTGATTAGCTAAACATTGGATCTTAGATGGAGACTATAGCTACAAATTTTAGTTTGTTTAGCAGTTTATGATTTGTGTTGACATTGTAATTTGTTAGTTCTGGTTTTGTGACATTTATGTTTTATTATTTTCTTATGGAATCATCAATTTGGTTTTGGACATTTAGGCGTTGGTGGATGCCCCTGATATGGAGAGAGTCCAGATGAATTTCAAGAGGTTGTCTCTTACCGATATCGTGATTGAAATCAACCGTGTACCGAAAAAGAAGGCTTTAATCGAGGCAATGGAAAAGGCTGGTGAGTGTTGGTAAAAATGTTAATGTTGTGACTATTCCAAAGTGCTGCTCATCTAAACCGGAAAGTCTTGGCTCACAGATGTGAAGAATAGATGGGAGAAAAGCTCATGGGGTAGGAAGCTTATCGTGCAGCAACGTAGGGCTAACCTCAACGATTTTGATAGGTTCAAGATCATGTTGGCTAAGATTAAGGTCAGTGTATTAAAACTTTTGAGGCAATGAACAATCTTATGATCATGTTTTGTGTTTTGTTGAATGGAAATGCTAATGGCTCTTTTTGGTTGATGCGTGCAGAAAGCTGGTGTTGTGAGGCAAGAGCTTGCAAAACTCAAGAAGGAGAGTACTGCTTGATCAAAATGAATTTTCATATGCAAATCTATGTTTTTGAATTTTGGATTCGTCTACAAGTGTTTTTCTTTTCTTGCAAGTATGAACATTATTATGTGCTCAATTATCCAATGTTAGTTTCATATTCGAAAACTTTAGTTAAATCTTACTTCAAAGTGACCATTTGTTTTCTCATCATATATTTCCATTTGATCTGTTCATACTACTTGTTTTGTGTTATTGGTGGTCAAATTTCTCTTGTAATTTTGATTTCACAGAACGTAGCAAATACTACTATTTTAGAGATTTTAGGGACATTCATTCAAAACTAAAACATCTTTTTCATTTGAATATAAATTACTTGGATTATTTTGACTCATCTAGTTGTATAATTATAACAAAAAATTGTGACTTGTTACATAGAAAACGAAGTGAAAGTGAAGCTTCAAATGTTTTTACCAAGTTCTATTTTTTTCATCAGTGTCATTGTCTGGTGGAGAATAGAATCCAAGATTCCGGCAACCTGAGAAAGAAGGAAACACCAAGTCATGTGATGCATTTAAAGACTCATTAATGAGTATAAGAGGCTTTTTTGACTTCTTTACTTACCGTGAAGACACCACCTATAATGGCGCATACGTTGGTGATGAAATGTGAGAAGGACTTGGAGTTTTCTGTTATCAGAACCTGCAAACAAAAAAAGAAAAGAAGAAGATGAGCACAGTGTAACTAGTGTTTATACGGGCTAGCCGCACGGTTAACCTAAGAAAATACAAAGGAAAATAGCAAGTTTTGCCCGGTTGGTTCGGCCTGCCAGGCTTGGAAGCTAAACAGGCAAGGCCCGTGCCAGCCTGCGGGTTTCGACCAACCTTACCATCCCTAGTTTGTGCCACAGATATATATTGAGTAGGTAGCAAGGGAATGTTGAAGCCTACCTGCATCGGTGAGAGCTCAAAGTGAAATTTGGCAACCGGTAAATAGTAACTATGAGCGACGCTGCTATGTGCTGTGTACTCGTACTCCTCGACCAATGCGTGCCCGTTGCTTTTTATAACCTCTGTCTTTACTATCTGAAGATAATGCTCGATCTGTCCATGGAAAACAGCCACTTGAATCATGCTAAAAATCATAATTAGACATTTAGACTATTTGAGTTACACAAGCTTACTGTAACATTAGGGCCGAGATCATGTTGGTTTATGAAGGAGCGACCATCCAGACGGTCATGGCTTCGGCCGAGATATGGAGACAAGCGCTTTAAATCAGCAAATGTCTGAGGCAAAATCTTCCTCCCAAATGAAAGATGGTTAACAACATGGGACATATTCATCTGAGAAGTATCAAAGGAATGAGATCCCGATTGAGCTGAAATCATTAGGTTGCCCGGAACCTGGAAAGAGTGTAGCGAAGGTAAGCACTCAAACTTTAGGCGGATACAGAAAATGAGCAGGCAAACCAAGAGTCATTTCTCCCAATCAAATCCTTACCTTCTTTACACGCACATATCCTTCAATTCGACACCCTCCTGTAGAAGGTGCTTTTTTCAAAGTTTTTGATGCATTGTCTGATTTGTCCTCCAATGCTAGTACGTGGGGCTCTACATGGATTGGCTCAACCAGACTCACCACCATCTGTAGAAGAAGACAAAATATTCAGTAACAAGTTACAAATCAGGTGGAAAAAGCGACTCTTGTCTAACTTTTCAAAGGGGCACGGGAAAGAAATTGAAAAGACACCTAGACCAACAACTACCTTTACTAAGCTTTCTGTATCACGATCTCCATAATAGGATTCATGGTCGTGGTGTGCATTTTCATCCCTATAAAGCAAGAAAATCAGAAAAAAAAAGTTGAGAAATAAGAGTTTGGGAGAATCGATTAAATGATGGTAGACACTACTCTTACCTAAGATCACTGCCTTTACGGAAAATGCGAATGGATGGATACCCTTGTATGTGATTCCTGGAGATTATTTGCAGAGGACATTATGAGCATTATTATACCTTAACCTACGTGTGGTATGTCTTTCTGTGATTTAACCAAATGACAATAACTTTTCTTTTGAAGATGTGCATGTCATATTTTACATAAAACAAAGTCATTTATGAGAAGCCAATACAAAATTATAAAGTCAATGATTATCCCTCTCTCTAGTTGCGAATAGAAAATGCATATTAGTTACGGAGAAATGAGTTAAAGACATTTTGGATATCCCACATGAGGCGCCAATACATTATTAGGTCATACTAGCCAATGCTCCTAAAGACACTTCAGTTTCAGCTCCACTAGAAACTCAAATGACGTATCAGTAGAAAGTACTTTAATCGTTTCACTTGGATCTTGGTAATACTATGAACACTGACGAAGCTACGAATATTACTTTTTGCAGTGTAGGGTAAATTAGTTAAGTTTCATAGCTTAATAAATCAGGAAGGAAAGCCAGATCACATATGATATAGGATATACCTCCGACAGAGATCACCTTCCTGGGTGCAGTCAACTTTTGCCAAAATGACACGCCCATCCATTTCTGGATCATATCTACCCAAAACAGGAAAGTTATAAGGAAAAATAGTATCACTAACTGTTTATCTAAAGAGAGTACAATGCATACCTCTCTTTTATTTGTTTTGCTGCTTTCTCCCATGATGGTTTCTGAGAACGGAGACTAAGATTAGAGTCTCCGAGTAAAGATCAGCAAAATTACCACTTTACTTTATGGTACATGAAGTGCCACTAAAAACTAATCTACTTTACAAGTTTAATATTCTACATCAACTTGATCCTTAGAAGTCTAGTATTTCCATGGGAAATTATTACGACTGCAGCCAAAAAGCATACTCAGGAAAGAGTGACTAGGTTACAGTACACATATAAGTCTTCTCTAGAAAAAAACGCTAATGTGGCCCTTGCCAACAGGGAAGGTTATGCATAAAAAGTGACATATAAAATACATAAGATACGAAGGAAAGATAAAAGGAATTTACCAGGAGATTACACCAATAGCACCAAGGAGCATAGAAATTAACAACCACGATTGGAAATCTGCGAAATATATGCTACATATGCTGTCAACGGAAGCAACAAAAACGCACGCACTAGGAAAAGCTTCTAGTATTCAATGCATCTATAAACAAAATACACATCGTGAAATGAATTCCTTACTGATGTGTGAATGTGTCAAAGTTGCGGCCAGTAAGTGATACAGAATCTTCAACTAATTCTTCACCAGTTTCATCTCCATGGTTAACGATCTTTAAGACTTCCCCGGAGTGAAACTCAGAACCAGTGGGTCTCAAATTTGAATCAATAGAAAACTTCCGAATTGTCTTTGTTACATTTAACCTGTTCTGGAAACAAAACTCAGCAAAATCAGGAGAGAAAAACCGGAAAGTTTGAGTTACAAAATGGACCGATATCATATGGCGCAATTTCGGATATCAATTCTGGAAAATTTTGCGCAGCCCAATCTTTTTGAAAGCACATAATAGATACTTAAATACATTTTAAAAAAAAAATTATCAAGAGTATAAGAAAAAGAGTAGAAACTTGAAATGAACTCATGATGAAACAAAACTTACAGTTCCTAATACATCACTGACATCCACTGATGCGAATTCGCATGAAAGTGACGGGAAGCTGCCAAAATATAGAACCTCTCTCTAGTTAGCAATCAGATTGACGCTGAATTATGCACTCCACAAAGGATGGGAGCGCAAGAAATATAACATTCAAGCATATAGTAGAGTAGCTTACACACTTGCAATACATTTGTGTTGAAAAACAGAATTGAGTGTAATGTACCTTATGTTAAAATCTATGCGCAAGAAGTCTCCGTCAGAGCTCCTGTCAACTATGATGGATGTCGAAGTGCTGACTGCCAAATAATTATTCAATTCCTGTAACATGAAAACTCACAAAAATCAGACAACATTCATTTACTCTAATAGCAAGGAAATGAGCATTTATCGAAAATAGCAATGGAATGAAGCTTCCAAACAGCACGTCTTTTAAGTTTTAACATTGTTACTTGAACGATGTCCACAGAATGTAACGATCAGCAAGTCCAGCGAAGCTCGAAACTTACCATTCCAAACAAAAACAACATAGAAAGGGCTGCTACGATTGACAATCCAGCACCAGACAGAGTCGCCTCTGTCAAATCCCTCGGGATTTTCCTGCATGCGCAGAGAATCCAAAGAGTAAACATGAAATGTTCAGAATCGGATTTTGTGACAATTCTCACATAATCTAAACTTAGCAACGAAACAGAAGTCGCTAATGATCATCTCAAACCCCAGAAAAAACAATTCAACAGTCCAATTTCACTACGATCAAATGAAAATTTGACAATGCACTTACACAAGAGGCAAAACCTACAACTTCAGGATCGTTTGTTCATGACTAAATCCAACCACTAATCAACACTAATGTATATACTTCCCAATAACATATTTGCGATAAATCAATCAAATACAAGTTCTGTAACTGCTTAGATCGGCGAAATTTCGAAGTCTATAACAAGAGAAGTAAGCTGGAGAAAATTTGCAAAACGAATACACAAGCAAACGAAAAGAGAAACAGACCTATAAAAGTCAACGGACTTGATCTTGCTTGTGGAGACCATCTTCGTCGGCGAGTAAGGAGTTAGTCAAAAAGCTTCAGAACGATAAACACACCAAGCGATTTAATCTCAAGCGTACAGATATGAAGCTTCTCTCCCCAAATCTACAAAATTGCAACACTAGTCCCCTCTGCTTTTATCACTTTCCCATTTTGACCCAAATAGTTTTATCGAACTTGAATTTGTACCCTTATAGTCTCAATTGTTACAGTCAAAACCCCATTTACCATGTTCCAAGAAATATGGGCAAAATTTACCATGTCGGCTCCAGATGAGGATTTATCATACCCTTGAGACACTTCGATGGTTTATTTTCTAAATTTTGCTTTACATTATTATAAAATAATTTTGCCCAAGAGTCAGTTAATGAAAATGTTCACTCTTCATTGCTTATAAATTAAGAGAAAAACAAATCTATTTTCTTGTACATGTATCAATAACTGTCTTTCAACATCACATAGATCCACTTTGTGCAAGATTAATTTTACGTTTGGCTGTTGGAGATCTCCATTTCTTCAGTCCATTGAGAGTTTGGCTCACTCCATGACCTTGGTTTCACCCCTAGCTTTAAATACAAAACCATCTCTAACGCCTCAAAGACTTTACTTTCATCCAAAACTTTGTTCCACACTCCACTCACTATGCAGTAATTGTTGTTATACGGTGCTCGATGATGTTCTGAGTGTGCTTTCCGCGAAACAAGCAACCCCATGTCCTGCATTGCCACCACGAGACGTGGAAGCTTGCTTTTGGTTCCATGAGCCCAAGCATGGAACTGCTGGCTAAACATTATGCAAAATGCAAACATGCTCACAAAGCCGTGAACCACGGGGTCGTTAAAGGAAAGGTCTAGTGGGAGAACCGTGAAGGTTATGACACGAGCCAGAGCGTGTAGATTGTTGGCAAATTGTCGTTTGGTGATTGTCCAAGGCCACTTGTGGTGACCTTGAAACGCTTCGATTTGGGATCCTACTATAGGTGTTGACTCGTCACCGTAGTTATCAATGGCCCAATGATACACACCAGAGCCTAGATCAGCTAGGATGTACCCTACGTAACCGGCTAAAGCTGGTTCTAGCCAGAGATGAGAAGCAAACCCTCCAACGATTGATTTGGCTAAAGAGGCAAACAAGGTTGTGCAACCGGCTGCAACCCATAGCCGGTGAGTCCATGTGGATTGCAAAGTTGGGTCGTTGGACAGAGGAGTGTTGACATGGTGTTGCTCAACCACTAGCTTCTCATGGTTAGGCTGAGGCTTGATGGAAGTAAGAGAGGAAGTGACACGAACGTGGAGAAGCCGCGGCGGACGGTGGCTTCTTGGGGCATTAGTGATGGGTCTAATTAGAGGGTACTTGGTTTGAAATGATACAGCCATTGAAAGAGATCACAAGTGAAAGAGGAAGAGATTATATTTGTATGCAATGTTATGTTATGTTATTGTTATGTTGTGGTATGCGTAAGAGATGCGTGGGAATATTCTAATCGCTAAGACTTTATAATAAGCTGAGTTGGCTCTGCCACTCTAGTCCACATAGTCACAGGTGGTTCAAATTTGCTCAACTTTTTTTAAAAAAACTTTGGCAATAAGGTAAACGTTGACTCCTTATACTAATTACAAAATTTAGCAGTCTTTATTTGTAAGAAGATTTTATAAAATTAAGAAATGATGAGACCATTTACAAAGGCCTTAGCCCAAGAGGGAACAAAAGAGAGGCCCAACCAAAAAATAATTATCTACCTCAACCTTAAATTGTTAAGAGCAAATGGAAGCTGAGCAACACCTTAAATAAGGATGTCTTATACATAAGGAAATAAATCTTATACGTAAAAGGAAATATATCTTATGTAAAAGAATTATATACTATAACATATATATATATATATATATATATACTAAGCTGAATCTATAAAAAGATAAAAACATATAAATAATACCATTTACATATACATGTTTATAGATTATATATGCAAAGTATTTACTTTTATAAACCCGGTTAAAGCGGTTTCGATTCGATGTCCGGTCCGGTTTTAAAAATATTGATTCACTGTATTGGGCCTGAACCGTTGATTTCAGCCCATTTTTTTAACATTCTACAAGAAAATAAATACGTTGGGAATCACACATAAATAGGAAAGAGGAAGAAGGAGACACACACACGACACAACTCAAAGGCGTTATCAATGGCGTCTTCTCGCTTCTTCTTCATCATCGCTATTTCCTTACTATTGATTCTCAGTGTTTCATCTGTGAAATTACCGTTTCATCCTCGAGACTTGCTTCCGCTTTTTCCCAGGCAAGTCTCTTGGCCGATTCTCAACTCTCTCGACACAGCCGTCGATCTCCTACCTACTTACATCGGCTCCGCCTCTGTTAAAAACGACGCCGTCGAGTGGAAGGGTGCTTGTTTCTACGAGAACAAAGCTTGGTTAGAGCTCAATAACAAGTCTCAGACTGAATTTGGCGGCGGCACACTTCACATTAAGGTGTGACTAAAATGATGAATTGTATCTATGATCGTTGTGATTCATCTTTGGTGTTTGGTTTTGATTTTGAGTTTATACGTTTAGGTTGTTGATGGGTTTTAGATTTTGAGGTTTGTTGAAACTTGCTGATGAACTTTGTTCTCACGCTGTTAGATTCTAGATTGATGCTTGTGAGCTCCTGAATTTTTGCACAACACTTACAAAATCATCTGATCTTTATGAGGAAAAGATTTTGTTTTTTATTCATTCTAGTTTAGTCCATTGTTAAGGATGGTTTCTTTGTAAGTTTCATCAGGCATCATTAGCTATCTAGTTCTCTTGTTCTGTTTCTACGTTTCTGTTTGAACCTGTGAAAATGTTTTCTGAATTGAATTCTAAATTGATTCAGTAATGCGTGTTTATGCAGCTCGATAAGGCGCATAGTTGGACTTGCATGGATATTTATGTATTTGTGACTCCATATCGCGTGACATGGGATTGGTACTTTGTTTCGAGGGAGCACACCCTGGAATTCAAGGAGTGGGAAGGAAAAGCTGAGTATGAATATGTAAGCCGCTGTCTTCTTCTGTATTTGTTTTTCTCTATATCGTTTTTGGATTTAACCATTTTGAGAATTAGCATCTCTAATTGCTTTTTGTTTTGCCTTTCGGGTTCACATTTTGATCAGGTTAAGCAGAAAGGAGTTTCCATATTCCTCATGGAAGCAGGGATGTTGGGAACTCTTCGAGCGTTGTGGGATGTCTTCCCTCTCTTTACCAACACTGATTGGGGAGAGAATTCTAATATCGCATTTCTTAAGAAGCATATGGGTGCTCATTTCTATGCTCGTCCTGAACCTTGGGTTACAAATATCTCTACCGACGAAATTCACTCTGGAGACTTTCTTGCTATCTCCAAAATCCGCGGGCGGTGGGGTGGTTTTGAGACCCTTGAGAAGTGGGTAAGTGGAGCCTATGCTGGTCATAGCGCTGTATGTTTGAGGGATTCTGAAGGGAAACTCTGGGTTGGTGAATCCGGTCATGAAAATGAAAAGGTAACACTTGAAATGCTGGATGAATTAGGTTTTAGCAATCACTTATAGGTCTGTTCTATTGAAAAATGGTATATCCATTAAATACTACTAATTCTTCTTCTGGGTGTCATTAGATGATTATCTCTGCTAAGAACTAACAAAACCGATGTCATTGAACATCATCGTAATGGTTGATGAGTAACATTTAATTGTAACTCTGAACTTGGTATCACATGGTCATATTTTACCAGTAACTTCTTTCTGATTCTTTTAATGGAACTGCATTTTTTCTTCCTATATTTATACACATCATGAATTCCTTCCTGTCTTATCCTTTGAACCTTTGGGTCATAGGGAGAAGATGTAATAGCAGTATTGCCATGGGAAGAGTGGTGGGAGTTTGAACAAACCAAGGATGACGCAAACCCCCACATCGCGTTGCTACCACTGCATCCCGATTATCGAGCTAGGTTTAATACTACAGCCGCATGGGAATATGCTCGCGCTATGGATGGTAAACCATATGGCTATCATAACTTGATCTTTAGCTGGATAGATACCATCAGGGGAAACTACCCACCTCCTCTGGATGCTCATCTTGTAGGTTTTCATTTCTCAGAATTTTGCGTTGATAAAAATATCAGCTTCAATTTGTTTCTTTCTGGTTCTCTCTTTAAGCACCTGCTTTCAGTTGGTTTACAGATGAGCTTATGATTGTTTCTTCATTTTCTTTTGTATTATGTGTTTCCAGGTTGCTTCTGTCATGACAGTTTGGAGCAAAATCCAGCCTGATTATGCTGCTAACATGTGGAATGAAGCACTTAATAAGCGCCTCGGAACAAAGGTATTAGCATTTTGTCTATACCTTACACTATTTTGAGATTCTTGTTCAAACATTTTATTAGTTTTCTCTTTCGGGTTTCATGGATTAAAAAAGTTCGAGTCTTTTAGACTGGGCATTGGCCCTTGGCACATCCATATGCATTCTATTTTTTTTATCTCGTTTTCTTTTTCAGTAAATGGTCATCGAGTTCTTGAAAATAAAGAGTAATCATAAGTTCTAAAAGACATGATAACATGTAATCTATCCTTATATCTTTGATAAGCGCATATACAAGATGAAAGATATATTGATTCTTATGTATTCTCAATTTAAATGGATATATGAAGATTCTGCATTCTGCTCTGTTATCATCTTGTTTGATATGTTTGTAAAACTGCAGGGTCTTGATCTTCCTGATGTACTGGTGGAAGTCGAAAAGCGTGGATCCTCTTTTGACGAGCTGCTGGCAGTTCCTGAACAAGATGATTGGATATACAGCGATGGGAAATCAACTTCTTGTATCGCTTTCATCCTTGAAATGTACAAAGAAGCTGGCCTTTTCGATCCAATCTCCAGCAACATTCAAGTAACGGAATTCACGGTGAGAATCAATCAACATATCTCCACTATAGAAAATACACACACACTGAACCGTGGTGCCCCTTTCTACAGATAAAAGATGCTTACATGCTCAAGTTTTTCGAGAACAATGCAAGCCGTTTTCCCAAATGGTGCAATGACAACGACGATGTGAAGCTTCCGTACTGTCAAATATTCGGGAAATACAGAATGGAACTTCCCGGTTACAACACTATGGAGCCATACCCGCATATGAACGAGCATTGCCCATCTCTGCCTCCAAAGTACAACAGACCAACAAATTGCTAGAACCGTAAAAACAATTGTGTTCTCTATTTGTTAGGAATGACTTAGTGTTATGTATGATCCATGAATAAGGTTCAAATGTTAACTTTGAAACATTTGAAAATTATTGTTGGTAAAGTTTCTGCCTATTCTTGTATATACATATAGGTTCAAGAAACAGTGGTTTCATATGAATCAATAACTTGTATCACTGATACAACAAAGCTGATTGATTTGGATGATACAGTACAATGACTAGGTATCAACTAAGCTTCTTTCCCATTCAAATACATTAGACATGTCAAAACTTTTGCGAAGCAACATTTGCTGAGATTCCTGTTGTGTTCCATCAAGCATTTGAGAGAATATAAGCAGAAGCTGTTGGCACGCATGGAGTTGATCGATCTTTTCCAGATCTGTGGTTGGTTCTGATGAAAGATCCCTCCACGCCTGATGATATGACCTGTGGAGAAGTATTAATGTCAAGCTTTGGAGTGATTTAACAATGCAAAGACTTTGGAATTATGAAAACAATAGAGGAATAGTTTACCATCTCCAGGCAAGAATAGCTTCAGGAGGACAACGGATTCTAGAACACAAAGATGCGATGAGCTTGTAATTTCCATCGGCCTCTGTACCTGCAGGAAAAGGAAAGATAATTTTCAGCTTTAGTTTATAGATTTTGATAGGCAAAAACATGGAGCTTAATATACCTGCAGTCCTGAGGTCATTGCGAAGAAGCATGAGAGAAAGTGCAAATACAACAGAGGGAAGAAGATCCCTGTAGTTTGTTCGCAGAACTTGTTGGAGGTGTATGATTACTTCTCCTATTAGGTACTCTGAATTTGTCAAGCTGTCTTCGAGATTTCTTTTCTTGAAGTATTCTAACAATGTCAGCAAGGTTTCTGGCTTAGTTTTGCTTAAGATTTTGGAGTCTGAATCGTTAGCTTTAGAAAAAAGCTTCCCAAGAATCACTGAAGCCAACAACCATCGTAGAAACTTTGCTACCATAGTCTCCTCTTGTGGTTCTTCAGCGCGTGTTTTATTATCCTTACAAGACTTACTACGCTTAGATCCCTTTCTAAGGTCACTCTTCAAGGCTGTGGAGGTTCCCCACAAAAGAAACCTTCTCAGCTTGTCCACATCCTGAAAAGATACAGTATAAGACAAACATTCAAAGTTCAAAACAAAATTGGAGGAATGGTCAATAGTCACGAGAAGAGAGAGCGAGAGAGAGAAAGAGAGATACCATGCATATAATGTCAATCGGCGGGGTACTCATTAGTATAGCAACAAGCCCACACTCTGCACTAGCTTCGACTTGAGGAGAATCACAATCAGTAAGAGCCTCAAAGAGTTGGAATATCCCTTCGATTGTGATGGTCAGATGCGGCTGGTAAATTTTTCGTTTCTGTGATACCTTTAGAGTAGCAGATAGTATCTGCAAAATTAAATCAGCCGCAGTACCATATTCTTGTAATGATATCAATCCACCACTTAAAAGTCTGAATAAACGCGACGAGATTTCCATTAGCCCTTCGAGGGCAAATCGTTGCAACCACTCTGTAACATTTCTGGAGGCGAGGACACCAGTGATGACCTGATACAACAATATCACAAAGCAATTCAACTAACGAATACACTAGTCTACATAAGAACTCTTGATGCACAACAGAAACCATCATGGCTGACCAAGGAGGAACTTGATTCAATTTTTGCATTCATAATTATCATCATCATCATCATACTGCATAATAGATATTCATTTACAAACATGTACCTATCTTCTAAAAAATTTATAAACAGTGTGCAAAATATCATTAATGGACAAATACTCTACACACCTCCAAGACAACAACCAAGAGAATATCTTCGTCTTTATTGCGCTTTGTAGTGAACATCGAGATCAATGATGAACACCATGAAAACAGACCACAGTTTTCAACTAGATGTCGGGCCAACTTATGGAATTTGACTGACTCCCTCACAACCTGAAAAGTGAAAGAAAGACAGTTTTTGCCGTGTTGGATTAAGAGCTCAAAGGTGAAGAAAATATACCCCATAGTACACAGACAAGCATGTGCGATACAAAGATCAAATAAATAAATTCTCAGAATTAACAGAACATTGATATTGAAGAGGGAACTGCATATAGGTGTAAAATAAACACTAAGAGACATTAAGGAAAGAGAGTAACACCTGGAGGATTAGTCCTTTTGTTTCATCATCAGCAAGAGGAGACGAGTAAAAACTCATCACTGTCTCAATGATGGAGTTTCTAATATAAATTTGAGCATCGTCATCCGATTTCAAGCCCACACACACTAGACAGAATGCCCAGAGCCTCTGTGATCTAAAGTTAACAGCGCTGCTCCAGAAAAAATCATGAAACAAAGGTATTCCCTAACAAAGAGAAAAATCAAAAACGGTTTGAATACTAGCAAAATGTAAAGGATAAAGACACGAGTTCACAGTTTTCAGAGAATTCATACCTTCAGCTTCAGGGTAGACGAGCTCTTCAAAAGTTTGTTTACGGGAACATAATGTTCATGAGAAGAATCCAACAATATCAGAGATGCCTCGGCGGCAAAAAGAGCAGATGCAGTTGGTATTCTTTGCCATGGTTCTTCAACTCCATTTTGCACATACATCAGCAGTAGCCTAAGACCTTTTACATGCTTATTCTTCCTACAATTCTACATCAAAAAGTTTTTGTTAAACAATGAGATTTTCATCAGAAGCAACTTAACTTTGGGTTTGGAATAATCGAGAACAAATCTGGTGAATGAGCCTTTGCAAAACCAATTGCTTAAAACAAACAAAAAATTGGTAGGCTTAGGATCCAAAACTCCAACAAACTAAATAAATACTTTTGCTAGCTAGCAGTTGCAAGTATCAGTCCTCTGTGCAGATAGGCCAAATATTTCCCCATCGTGTGTAGCAATTAAGTTACTGAAAATGCTATTTACTAAAAGAATAATAACCTAATAACGAGGCAGAGAACCTCAACGGATAGTAAAAACAGACCATGCATGCATATATGTTACCTCAAGGGCATCCAGAAATACGCCAAGAGTTTCATATCCCAATTTTCTCATTCCAAGATCTGCTGCAGACATGCTCACAAATGCAACTGCAAGCAAGCCTAAGCTGGCGAATTCCACAGGTTCAATGTATCCCATCGACAATGAGTGTACTGAGAAGCGCATGATGTAAGCCGGATCATATCGTTTAATGTCCTCAATAACAGGTGGGCATTCCTACATAGGGAGGAGTTATTAGTTTAAATGATGTATGAAAAAGCAAGTAAAAGAAACACTAACTGAAAATAAAAATTAAAAACGATACCTCGCTTATTGAATCGTCATATAGGTTATCTGATACCTCTGCAATTCGTTGATAAGGAAAAAACAAAACAGTTTGAGCACATATTCTGGGATCAACACAAAGGTTCTCTTTGAAAAGACTCTGCCGGACATCATCCACTATATTAGCTTCACCAATGTCGGATGCATCTTGAGAGAAACGCAGCTCCTCTCTTATTTTCAAGGCAGCTTTACCCCACAAATAATCTGTTTCAGAAACATTCACTTCGGCATCAATCAGCTCAATATCATGCATCAACTTGTAGATCTCCAAGTCAATTTCGCTCAGAGTTGCACCATAAGAACACAAAAGAAGAAAATGCAGTTCTTTGAGATTGACCCCTGAATCGTCTCCACATTTGGAGAGTAGCACTCGGAGAATCTTGACAATTTCTAAGGGCTTCTTATAGTCAGGTGCTTCGAGACCACAACTTCCAATTCCGACAGAACTCTGACTTGAGGTGATCAGATGTTTTAGGATGCTGGAGACGGGCCGGAATAATTCATCAGTATGCGAGGATGATATGGAAAGGGAACTGATAGTCGGTGTAAACTGAGAGTGAGATATTAAGAGTTGGATATATGGTGCATAAGAGTACTTTCCTCTGGACATTACCAAGAAAATCTCTCTCAGCATCTTCAATGTCTTCAAGTCCCCAAATCTATACAGAAGAACTGATTTCATCAGTCTCTCCAGGAAGGGAAGAGAATCTAAGTGAGCAAGCTCCTCACACATTTTCTCCAGAAAATTTAGAATACTTCTCAAAATGAAATTTTCAAGGCTTTTGCACAGGGACCAACATTTGTCTTGTTTTCCTTCGGTAAACCCTTTAAGACCTTTAAGAGAATCAGATTTCTTGACAACACATTGCCAACTATTAACTAAAGCATTTAGTAATGGCTTTGATAAATTCTCTCTATTGGATCCCATTTTCGGAGAACCTTCCTTCACACAACTAGCTGTGGCACGTTGAAAATAACACATGCTGCTATCTTCAGGAAACAAACAAATCCTTGAAAGTGTTACTTTTGCAACTACACGGATAGCAACATTGAACATCTGGTCTATTGACTGAGGGTCCGCTTCTTTCATCTCATAATCCAACATCTCCTTGGCAGCACTAGTGTGAGGAAACATGGAATGGAATACCTTAAGGAGATCATCTTTTTTGGTTGGACTATCGGTGAAGGATAAGTGATACTGAAACATATGCAATGCCTTCCCAAGAAGACTTGCATTAAACACGTTTTCAATATCCCCAGTGGTTGATAGATGAAGCTCTTCATACTTCTCCACAAAGATGCCCCCGGACAAAAACCTCGACCCCTCAAGAAAACCATTTGTTAGTATATTTGAATAAACTGAAGTTATATCCAAACACCTAATACACGGCTTCTCGAGTTTTGCAATAACTGATGTCATATATGATAGCACAGCAGGCAGAAGCATGATAAGCTGATCATTCGTAAGCGCACCGCCGTCCTGCTTCTTACTTAGAATACTATAGAAAATGTGTCCAAATACTGACAGATGCAAGGGACTTGACTCCACTATATAGTATAATATCTTGGCTTTCGTCATGCTTGCCCGGTTAATGCAATGTATAATCAACTCATCAGGGGTTTTCCCAACAATCTGTGAAATTATCAAGGTCAACGGATGAACACTATAATTTTTATTATGTCTTCCCCTGAAAATGCCACTCCCAACTTTAAGTAAACAAATATCAGCCGAGTCCAAGCCACGTGAGGTAGAAAACTTGCATGCCATGCCATAGACTTCCTCAATGACATTACTGTCATAATTTTTTTCTTCTAATTCCCACAGCAAACTATACACCCCTCTGTTAGCAGTCGGCTGGTGTGAAAACAGTATAAGCATTTCAAAAGCTCCTCCAGCAATATCCAATCCCAAATTGAGAATCACACTTGAATTTGGACTAGCCAATTCTTCCCCATCAACTCTTTTCAGCATGGAACGAGCAAGAGATAAAAGTTTAAAAGGTGATATAAATCTCAACAAAGCATGAACGACTTGTGATAGTTGGAGAAGTGGAGTGTAACTCTGAGAAGCAACACAAAGCTCAAATCTGACCCTGAATTCAGTGAGAAGCCTTTTGAACAGGGCCTTTAAAGCCATAATTGCCTTATTTTCCCTGAGGTTCCCTTTCACCACAGTTTGTCTCTCATCAAACAAGAAGTGGTCACAAGTGGAAGCCAATAGATCAAGGATGTGTTGATCTATTTCACTAATATCTAGAACTCCAGTTGTCAGCGATGTTTCTGAAAAAATTTCAGCAGTCTGCCCTCCAGGTGATGTGCCCCCATTCAAGGGACTCTCCAACATTACCGTCACAGCTGGGTGACAAATAACTGTCTCGGCAACTTGATGCTTCCATTTCAGGGGAGAAGCAATCAACTTATTTGACGATGGTCCAGAAACAGGGTCCAGTTCTGATATTTGAGAGAACAAATGCTTCATGAGACGTAAGCAGATCTCAGAGAGTTGACAAAGTATGCGAGTTGGTTGAACCTTGTAAGATGATCGTATTTGGAAGAGCCAGAATAGTATTAATTGGATATTTAATTCAATACTACCACCTTGCAGTTGCAAAACTTTTAGCAGCAGTAGCTCTGATATTCTTGGAAACTCTGGTAGGCAAGATATATCCATGCTCATTATTGTGGTAAGTAATACAGGAAAAGGAGCCTGCTCTAAAAAAAACATTGAGAAGGCAGATGATTCAATATCACAAATCTCCACCTCACTTTTGATTTCTTCAATTATGGACAAGCGGTCGGAAAAATCAATCTCACTTTCTACTGTTCCTTCAAGTAGATTCCTTGACCCAGTAAGTTCTGAACCTCGCACAAACAAGTCAGGTGAAAGCTTTGAAAGGTTTCCAAAGAAGTTTTCCTCCATAAAGGTGATGGACTGTAAAAATGAGAATGATGCTCCAAAGAAAGTCCAAGAAATAGCCATCACAGGAGCAAAATTTTTCAAGATAGATTCCGGTGTTGCACATATCAATGCAGAATAAAACGCTTTAACAATTCCTGCAATTTCATCCGGAGAAATGCTTCTTACCAGTCTTTTGATCTCATCAAGGGTATCTGCAAAAGAAGTGTCAGCAAGTACACCCATCGTCCTTCTGGAATGCAAGATACAAGGGTTTTTGTCTGACAAAGATTGTGAGTAAAGCAGCAACATTCTCAATGGCCTCCATTCACATAAAGCATCTTTAGATCCATCAACCACCTCAGATAAAATTGATTGGACCAAACATGAGAGTAATCTGGAGTCTACCTACAATAATCGATTAGAGAAAAGATATTGGTATCTTAAGCGGTTTAAACTAGAATATAAACCAATTTCATGGTATAGATGCAGATTTATATGTACCTGAGTTTGCAAAAGATATTTCAATGTGCTGCAGACGTACAGAGATATCGCTGACTTTTCTGGTAAAGAGTATGTTTTTGATTCAGAATTTAATAGTCTCACACACTTCTGCAGCAGACAAACAATTAGGGGGCTAAAACCAATTGATGATGCACCTGCAACCGACACACAGAAAATACACCAGTCAATAAATTCCTCTAGGCTTATCCCAAGTCGACAGGAGAAGAAATCAGTATCAACAAGTTGCCATCAATTAATAAGATTAAATGCAGAGACATTAGATAATCATCTTTGTGCAGACGATAAACATAAGCAGAAAGAGTGAACAAGTGCAATCTATACAAAACCATTGATTTCAAGGGCGCCAATACCTATACCTTTTAAATGGGATAAGCTACTTCGAACAATGTCCCAATGCTTGAATACGTTATTTCCAACAGTCGAAACTGCATCGCATAGAAAGGAGATGACAACTGATGACATGCTCTGTACAGCCTCCTGAACCTTATGAGGTAGTTTAATCATTCCAAAACCCGGTAGAAATAAGAACCATGCACCAATTTCACTTGGATTTTTGTCAAATGCACCGGTGCTGCTCATAGCTACCACAGCTAAATTGTATGCTAGATCCTTCACCTCGGTGTGTGGTGAAAAAAGCAACAAATTCACGAATACATGCAAATGCTTGAACATAAGTGGTGGAATTCTTGTACGAACTCTCTCACGCTGGGACGTCGGCGTCAAGCTGATGTACTCATTTAGCAAAGACAAGAGAGCTCTCTGTAAGTCAGCTGGCGACCCAGAAGAACTGCTTAGAAGTTTCACGAAGACATCAAACGATCCTTCCGGCACATTCTGCACAGTTCGCTGCAAAGTTGAAAAACATGTAGCTTGAAATCAGAGCTCATCAAGTACAGATAATGAACGTCTAAGCGACTACTAATGCATAGACATTAAAAATAATAAAACAACCATATCAGACTGACAAAAGAAACGAGAAAATTGACCAGAATTGAGTAAGCAAAGCAAAGCAAAGACCGTTTCTGGTTCTTTAGCTGTCTAATGGACAAACCAATAAAACTCAAAAGTCAAACTTCAATCGGAACAATACTTGCAAGAACATCAAAATAATATTTGACACAGAGGATTTGACTTATAAAGTTCAGTGCAAAAGAATATGACACTCTGTTATTAGTTACATATAATTAAGAGAAAAACTGTAGAAGGATTCTGATTTTTCATTTATCAACAACACAAGCAAAATTAAAATGTGAAAAATCAACTTACCACATAAATCTTGAGAGCATCCAGAAGCTTTATGTGAAAGCACAACTCTGCTTCTTCAACCGAATCGATAGGCTTAGAATAAGCATCTGGACCCCAACTTTCTGACACAATCCCAAGACATTCTTTTTCAGCATCTACTGGATCTGTCACCGAAGTATCCTCCGCGAGAAAGATATCTTTATCAGAACCAACCCCACCAATGATGATATCACCACTCTCTTCTTCGAAACAATTCTTCTCAGATCTCCTAATGCGTTTTTTTCTATCTGCTAATCCACTATCCAACACTGCTTTTCTCTTCAAAGACAGCTTTTGAGTTCTGCTAGAACCTCCACGAGACTTCAGTACCGTCAATAAAACCTGGAAATCCGGAAAAAAGTTTCTCACCTCACCCATGACATCCTGCTCAAGACAAGCCTGAATTTTCTCAACAGAGCCGCTACGAGATGAAAAAACGTTCCAAGCAGTAACAAAAGAATCCAACAGCCCCAGCGTCTCCAAAAGAAATCTCAAGGTCCCGTGTTTCACAAGAAAATCAGGATGGAGCATCCCTTTAGTGATCAATGACCGGCTAAATGGTCGTGGGCATATGCATTTCATGATAGTCTGAACATCTAAACCACCAGACGGAGGTGTAGCATGTCGATCTGGATGGAGAAAGTCAAACGAACATGAAGTTCTTACTGATGACACCAAACTTGCTGCCAATGAAATAGAAGAAAACCTGCAATGACTTCAGTTACTATGCAGAAATAATGGGAAAAGAAGGAAAATCTGATCGTATAGAGAACGCTAAGAAAAAGATAGATACACTCTGGTACTATGAAGAAGACTAACCAGTATGGTGATGCAAAATCTTCCACATTGTATGGAAATTCATCCAAGAAATCTGAAGCTAAAGATGGTCTACCCCTAACAACGGCTACAAGCAAATCTCTGTGATAACCAACTTCTGTTGCTCTCAACATCTTCATGAGCATTAGTAGTCTGTTTGAGTTGCCGTACAACTTTCTCTTTGCATCTGGCATCAATCCATTACTAGGGTCTGTACAAACTTTAACCAGAACATCATGGGCCAATTCATTCACAATCCCACCATCCTCTCTTGCTGAAATACTGACAAGCTGCTCCAATGTTGTGCTTCCAAAAAGAACACTTCTTAGACCAGGTGGAATCGATGATTCTTCAACAAGGATCTTATCCTTTAACGTAGACAAGACAGAAGCCACTGTGTCTTCATCGTCGTTTCCAAGGCCTCGTAGGACTTTAGAATACATTTCCTTCTGCTGTAAAACAGACCTTAGCAATCTAGGCTTCCCGACTTCAAGGAATGATATTGCAAACCAAACCAATTCCCTCCTCGTTGAGTGTTTCCTAACCTTGTCAGCCCCTCGCGTTTTATATCCAGCCAGTTTTGCAAAACCCTTAAAATCAAAATTCTTAGCTATTTCTGATGCCATACCTGGACCGCGTCTAACAATTGAAGCCAACAATGAAAGTGCAGCATTCTGTTGTGTTCCCTCTTTGCTATTTAATTCTTTGTAAATGTCATCCAGTTTTTCTTCAATAAGAAACCTACCAAACCGATCAATAGCTCTACCAATATCAGTTGATCTACTCTTTCCCTCAGGATGACTCAAAATCGCCTGGATAAGCAAGAATATATACGATAGTCCTTGTTTTCCATGCCGAAGATTCCACGCCTCTTTAAGCTCAGCAAAGTCAGGTGATTTCTGGAAATATAGACGCAACAAATCACCGCCAGTTTCTCCCTTAAGTAACTTAACAAACTCTTCCGAAGCATCAGAGCATAGCTTAATCTCATGTAAACAAATCTTATGCAACAATTCTCTAAGTTTCGCTTCGTATGATGGTCTAAAAGCCACCACTGGGAATTTTTCCACCGCAGTATCCTTATTCCCACCGTCCACCACCATTCCTGAAACAGCAAACAAATTATACAATCAAAAAGTAAACAACTTTTTCCACCAGACCACACAAACTCTCCAGAGAGACTTAAAGCTACCCAAAAGACTAAAACTTTAGAGTTCAAAACAAACAAGAGAAAACAGATCTTCATGTTAAAAGAACAATCAAGCTAAGTAATTAGCTAGAAGAGACAATAATCAACTCAGAAGATTCCAGCAACTAACTGTTTCCATTACTCTTCCGAAATTTCAAAAAAGAAGAAGAACAATCAATGGGATATTGCTAAACTCGTCTGCCCATTTCAATCTTTTATCATACCTTGATCCTCCAAGTCTGAAATCGATTCCGCCATTGAAAGAAACACCACAAGCTTATAGTCACACAGAGAGTCTCGCGGGTTTAGGGTTTAATGTCAATCCCAAACCGGTCCCGACCGAAGTTTTGGTTATTGATGAGATTCGAAATTTACACATTGTCTTTATCGTCAAAGAGATTAAACCGGTTTATTAATGGGCCGAGCCCAAACTTTTTTATTGGGCCAAACTTTCGACTCTCTCTTTTTTTTTTCTTCTATAAAAAAAACCGAGAAAGAGTTTTTAGACTCTCTTTCTCTCTCTCTTTTGTCCTCTCGTCTGAGATAACCTCTAAATCGCTGCGACATCTCGTCTCCTTTTTAGGTTTTCGCCGTCATGATGCAGCAGCCACCACCAGCCTCTAACGGTGCCACCGCCGGATCAGGGCAGATTCCTTCAGACCAACAAGCTTACCATCAACATCAGTCGTGGATGATGCAGCAACAACAGCAACAGGGTCAGCCGCCGGCAGGTTGGAATCAGCAATCGGCGCCGTCTCCGGGTCAACCACAACAACAGCAGCAATACGGCGGTGGATCTCAGCATCAAGGATCGAGCGGCGAGATCCGGTCGTTGTGGATCGGAGACTTGCAGCCATGGATGGATGAAAGCTATCTTATGAGCATCTTCGCTCTTACTGGCGAGGTAATATGAAAACCCTTTAACATCTATCTCATTACTCTGATTTTGAAATATCAAAGTTTTCTCCTTTGATGAAAAGAGTTTTGTTTTTTGTTTTCTTAGGCACAATCAGCTAAAGTCATACGCAATAAACAGAGTGGGTATTCAGAGGGTTATGGATTTATTGAGTTTGTGAGTCATGCTGCAGCTGAGAGGATTTTGCAGACTTACAATGGTGCTCAAATGCCTAGTAGTGATCAGACTTTTAGGCTGAACTGGGCTCAGCTTGGAGCTGGAGAGAGACGTCAATCTGAAGGGCCTGAGCATACTGTTTTTGTAGGAGACTTAGCACCTGATGTTACTGACTACATGCTTACTGAAACATTTAAGAATGTTTATACCTCTGTAAAAGGGGCTAAGGTTGTGACTGATAGGACCACTGGACGGTCCAAGGGCTACGGGTTTGTCAGATTCGGTGATGAGAGTGAGCAGATACGTGCCATGACTGAGATGAATGGTCAATTTTGCTCATCAAGGCCTATGCGTACTGGTCCAGCTGCCAACAAGAAGCCTATGACTATGCAACCAGGTTTGTTTTTGACACTTGAGGAATCCGAAATCTGATTACTTGTGAGTATGTTTAGTGGTGATATGAGTCATATGATTCACTTTGTCTTTAACCCTCTATGTTAGTTGATTGTCTTTGTGGTATTCCTTTATCCTTGTCTTTCTGATTGGTGAAGCTTGTTATGTTAGTTTGTGCGCAAAGATAAAGACTATATGTTTGCCCTTTTCCTTCCGTTTTTCGTTTTTTCAGCACTTCAAAGAATTTTATATCGCATAAAATCCTAGAACTTATAAGAAAAACTCATGTTTTCTTAAAGCAGGAGAACACGAGGCTCTCTTCGGGGAGCCTGGAACTCATTTCACAGCTGAAAATGATTCCACCTTATTGCGTGGCCTCATTTAGGTCAGTTGGTTAGCAAATTATTTTCCACTGCCTTATCAAGCATAAGTCTTTCTTTAATTTTAAGCCCTGCTTTTTTAAATCCTTTCCATATAATGTAATTCATTACATTTTGCCTCTTTTTCAGTCTGAAATCCTTTAACGATTGTTTGTTTGATCTTCTTCATTGCTCTCAATTCATTTTCTTTCAGTAACTAGCGTTGCAATTTTTTCTAATCAGTTACTTTTTTTTCTCTTCTAAATTTACACTATCAATCAGTTACTTTTCTCTTCTAAATTTATGGTATCAAATCTTCTTTAGTGTTAACTTGTCTTCCTTCGGCAAGCTGATTTCGGTGGTAAGAGTATCAGAATTTAGGTTACTTGTAGTTCCGTGGGGAATTTTGGTCCCACTCTCTACTTTCTGAGAGTTGTATTCTGCAGGAGCTTTTCCGTAGAACATCCTTAGCGAGTTGTACTCTCTATTTATGAACTAACTTCAGAATCTGTTTACCTTAGTTTTCAAGTTAGTTTTATCATCTATATGTGCCATCCGATTTATCTGCAGATAATTTGGTTCTCATTTGAATAGTTTTGCTAGTGCTATTTTTGTTTGTATTGTGTGCGTTAATGGCTGCTTCCTTGCAGAGTCAACTAAGTTAAGTACATAGAAGTTTGAGTGTCCTCCCTAATGTTGTCTTGTCTGTTATATGCAGCTGCATATCAAAGTACTGGAAATCCTGGAGAAAGTGATCCAAACAACACAACAGTACGTACTTTTTTTTTTGGTTTCCTTGAGCCTTTCAGTGAGGGGTGTGTTGTTGAGTTAAAGTGTTGTGTTTGCTATTTTAGATTTTTGTTGGAGCTTTGGATCAAAGTGTAACAGAAGATGTTTTGAAGTCAGTTTTCGGTCAATTTGGTGAACTAGTTCATGTGAAAATACCGGCAGGAAAACGTTGTGGATTTGTTCAATACGCCAATAGGTAGTGTGACTGCGAAGACAAACTAAATTTTATTTCGAGAATGTATTTAACATCGTGTCTCCGTCTGTGTGCTTCAGGGCATGTGCAGAGCAAGCACTCTCCATGTTGAATGGAACACAACTTGGTGGACAAAGCGTTCGTCTCTCATGGGGTCGTAGTCCTTCCAACAAGCAGGTTTGGATCCGCACACAATGCACCAAATTTATTATGCTCTCTACTTTATCTGATCTGATGACCCGTTCCGTGAATTTCTCAGACTCAACCTGATCAAGGCCAATATGGTGGTGGATACTATGGTGGTTATCCTCCTCAGGGATATGAAGGATATGGATACGCACCTCCTCCGCAGGACCCTAATGCCTACTACGGTGGCTACCCTGGGGGTGGCTATGGAAACTACCAGCAGCCTGGTGGTTACCAGCAGCAACAGCAGGTAATCCTTTGAGTTTTACCTGAAAACCTTCGAGGTTCTATGTAATTTCAACTGAAGAGTGTCGGTAACGGTCTTTCTCTTGGGAGCTTACTGATTGTTTTTTCATCTGCTTGTTCGTCCGAACTGCAGTGAAGCATGATATGATGCATGTCGTGATCGAGCTGAAGTTCCAGAAAGCTATCTGCAGCAATCAACCGCCGTTTTGAAGATGGTGAATGAATTTATCGAAGTGGATGTGTATTAGCTCTCGTCTCAGATTTCTCTCTTCAACTCTCTTTTTATCTTTTGGTTTATTTTTCTTTCGCGTTTACAATTTGTTTTGAGTGTTCTTTGAAGTTAACTAAAAAGCCTTTAACTGAAATGCTTTAAAACTATGTTTTCTTTCTGTTGTTGCTATACAATTTCTTGCATCGCCTTATGACTATTTTAACAGTCTTTACAAGTCCACAAGCCTTAATACTCGTTCATCTCGATATTAATTCATGAGATGCACGAGTGTTGATAATAAGATGATGATGAATGGTGAACCATCTATTATAGTGATGTTCGTTAGATATTTGTGACGATTTGTTCATCTTTTTGGGGCATAGGTTTAAGGTTCGTTCGAGTATTTTTTAAAATTACATTGGTCCGGATTGGATTTAGTAAGTAACAAATCCGAGCTGAGGTTTTTTCGGATTTCCAGGATTTTACGAGTTTGGGGTTCAGATTCGGTCATGATTTTTGGATTTTTCGGGTTCGTATTAGTATCATCCAAATTCATTTAAATATTTTTACAAATCAGTTCAGATTCAAATTCATGTTTTTCGGTTTGACTCTATTTCGGTTTTCGGTTCGGTTTTTTTTCAACCATATTAAATTGGATACAAAGTGGGCCTGTGTTTTAGAAAACAATGGCCCATGGATCGTCTGGAGAAACTAGAGAGTCGCTTTACCAATTCCTTCCCTCGCAGATCTCTTTTCTTCTTTTTCCTTCTTTCTTCTTCTTCTTCGCCTTCTTTTATAGTACGACGTTATATATACATAAGTTAGCTCCAATAGAAACTTCTAGAGATTTGAAACTTTTCAATCATGGGATTCGCAAGGAAAGTGGAAGACGACAATTCTTCTTCATCATCATCACTCAACGACGCTTTGTTAATAGCAACGATGTGCATCATCGGATTGAAAGTTCATGTTCACGTCAAGGATGGCTCTGTATTCTCTGGGATTTTCTACACCGCTTCCTTCGATAACGACTTTGGTATTGTTTCATTGAGATTAATTGATTTCTTCGAGCATCTCTTTCGCAATTTGGTTCGATTCATTTCCTATTTCAACGTAATGTAGAGATCTGGATGAGATCTTCTTGTAATCGAATCCAATGTACTGTTGATTTGTTTATCAAATGTAACTTAGTTGTTGGTGGTGCGAGTTTCGAATGGAACGCAAACAATGAGATTTTCGTTTGTTGATTAGGCAGCTTTAGCTTAGGGCTAATCCATATCTGTTTGATGTATGGTTTTTGTTCTTTATAGGCATTGTTTTGAAGAATGCAAAAATTACTAAGAAGGGGACTTGTAAAGCGAATGTAGCTAGCGGGAGTGTTGTTGAGACGCTTGTTATTCTCTCCGCCAATATTGTTCAAATAGTTGCAGAGGTTCGTCCTTTCGTTCTTTATTTACCTTCTTTTCGTTTATGATGCAATCTATGTGACTTGCTTATGGGATTTGTTCATAGGGAGTCTCGCTTCCATCGAATGTTAAAGGCACTAATGAGGGTGAAATTGTTGAATCAGCCGCTGAAGTTGTCGCTTCCTTTAAGCCTCGTTTATCCGCTCCAAATAAGTCCAAAACATTTCATAGGAGGTAAACTGGGTACTTGCTTTAAGTTCACGTCGAAGAAGAAATTAATGGTGAAGTGGTTATGGATAAGTCATTACTCTATGAGTCCTCTCCCTGCGCATTAACTCGCTTAACTTTCTTATTTACTCGTTTTCTTTGAAAGCACCAGATGAGAATTGTGATCACTTGCTTAACTTTCTATTTCCATGTCAATGTTGAAAATATTAGTTTAGCAGCTGCATCAAACATAGCAGTTCTGGCACTAGTCACTTGCTAGCTTAGAATGAACTAATTTCGCTAGATAAAATTTTTTTTGTCTTTGATTCTTGAATGCTTTTATTGACAGACAGGCAGGACTGCAGATTTTGAAGCGTAGTGAACAAATTCCTGGTCAGGAAAATAATGTTAGTCTTGCACAAAGATAGTTCATTTTTTATTCGGTTATTACGTAGCAGCTGCTTATATGTTAGTTTCTCATTGCAGATTGATATCCTAAGCTCAAGTTCCAGCTGTGAGTTCTTTTTCCCCGGAGTTGTTTTTATTAAAGTTTTCGTATACTTGGCTCTAATTGTTTTTGACAGTATGATGTTATCTAACATACTTATCCCCAACTTTCATTCATGTGAAATGACGATCATTCAGTGGATAGCATATCTGAACGAGTTAAACCAATAGAAGAAAATAAGTTGACACTGGAACCTTATAGTAACGGTTTTCATGATGCTGCTGAAAGGCCCTCTTCAACTGACTATTCATCGTCACAAAGTACAACTGTTGATGAAACCTCAGAATTGTGTCAGGGTTTAGTGCCATCAGTGCCTATCCAGGCTGTCAAAAAGGCTAAGGTAATTCCTAAGTACAATTATGGTAGATTGATTCTTGAGACTTAAAGATTTGTTATCCATTTCTCTTGTTGAGAACACATTCAAACTAGTGTGATCACTGGAGTCGCAAGGCATGTTATTCAATTAATCTGAGATTCATTTTGCTTTCCCTTTTAATTACCAAGTTTTTATTTTAAAAACAGTTTACCACATACAGGAGTTTAAGCTGAATCCAGAGGCAAAGATTTTTTCTCCAGCTAATACAAAACGTCTTTTACCGGCTCCGACTGGTATGCCTGATGGAAATATTACTTATATACCAAGTAACACTTCCATGCTACCAGTTCGTGAAACTGTTTACACAGACGTTGGAAACAACCCTTATATGCCCCAAGCATTTCCACCACCCAAGTTTGTGCCATATGGTAATTTGCCTGCTGGAAATGTTGTCAGTGGATTTCACTTTCCTCAACACGTAAGTGTTATCTTTCAGTGTCGTTTTTGTCTCTTGCTCGTTGATCATGATATGGCAAAGGAGCCTTTATCAACTAATAGACCAATAGTTGAGAGTAGATTACTCCTTTCAGCACTAAGACTTAACAAATGTCCTTGTTGAAGACTAGATAAAAATTCTGTTTAGATTGATACTATAGTTTTGTAGTTTTAAGATGCTTCGCTTTATTGTTAACGCTGATTTTGTTTTTCTTTAGCCGTCAATGATTCATACTTTATCTGGCATCCCATTTTTATGCAGATGACTGGGCCTACTCTTAACAGGACACAGCCGCAGAGATTCATCTCTCCGTACCAACCTATTCAAGTGTCACCAATGTTTGTTAATCCAAATCCTCAGGTTAGGTTGTGCTTCATGGAGGGACCCCGAAATTCACTTTTCATTTAAAAAAACGTTTTTACTAGAATGAATTTCTCTGTAGTGAGATTTACTTGTTTTAATTGTTTCTAAACCCTCTTCTACTGTACACCAGGTGATGATCGCGACTACGGGGCCGCTTGTATACACCCAACCAATTTCTCAGGTTAGAACTTGGTGCAATTTGGTGAACTTTCAATGATGTTAGGCTTATCAAAATCTATTGAGTGACATGTGAGAGAAATGACATATGTCTTGTATCCCTTGAGTGAAAGAGGAAATAGTGTTACGCAGTCAGTGGCTTCACGATTGGTCGAAAATCTCCTCTTATTCATATCCTTATAGTCAGTTCCAATAATTATCTTTCTTCTTTTTCCCAGGATATGCTTCGAGGAGCAACACCGCCTCTCACACCTATGATCTCCCATCCTCTACCAACCGCACAACACGTCCAATACCTGAAGCACCAAGGTATGACCCTGTTTTGCCTTTTTTGGGCCAACGCAAAAAAACATTGGTCATAACTAGAATGAAGCATTTTGTGATGCAGGTGTAGTTGCAGCTGGCCAGCCATTGCAGCTATGCGTTTCCCAACCGTTCCCAGTGGGTGGAACGCAACCTTACAGCGTGCCTGCCGCCCAATTTCCGGTTATGCAGACACCTTTTCCCACGAATCAACCAGTGGCAGTTGGAGTTCCTAACGGTTTCTTTGGCACAAAGTTTCCATGAATAAACTCTCCTTTTGTTTTTGGTTTCTTCTTCATATACCTTTATTCTTTGCCCCTCCAACCTAATAAAGGGGTTACAATAGCGTCCTGGTTTGGTTCGTTTTCCATTATCGGTTTTGGGTTTTCTTTTGGTTTTGGCTATGAGATTGGTTTTTGATTTTTCTCCCCATTGGTTTATTGAGTTGAATTGGGTAGAAGCTGTCGTAGTTAGTGAAAAAACATTGTTGCTTCTTTAAGAAAGAAGTATTAATGATATGCCTATTTTCTCTTTTGGGCAGCAATAATATTTGATGCCGATATCTGAGATACGATCACAAGGTTCTTTTTTCAGCCATGTTAGCTATGTAGGTCTGGTTTGGTTGAATCCGGATGTGAACCTCTTTCCGTCGGGTTTTCCGTAGACCGATTACTAGTCTCCAAAAATCAGTCTCCGATTAATTCCCGTTTAGTGTCCGATTTTCCACTTAACGTTTGCTTCCGTAGTAGATACAATCGTGCAAATGGTTATGGGCCCAATCTAAAATCAAAGGCCCATAACCATCTGACTGGTCGGTCATTGGCCGACACTTTTTCGATTTTCTTTTTTCCTTTCATTTTTCTTACTTTCGTTTGTCCAAAGATTTCTTTATTATCCGGCGTCGGCAAATATTTGCTCGATTCGAATCTCCGGCGATCAGAAAATCTCGCGGTGAATCTTAATGGAGATAGGCAATTCAGACGAAAAACTTGCAATCTCCCTCAAGAATCTTGACCTGAACACGACGAATCCTCCACCAAAGAATAAGATTCCTGTTTCAGCTTACCTATCTTCCTCACGTAAGTAAGCCTTCGATTTTGATAATTTTGCTCGTGCGAATCTCTCTCTCTAGTCTTGTATGTCGGTTTCAATGACGATGGTTTGTTAAATGTTAGTTTGTTGAAGGATTGTGAGAAGATGTTCATTTATGCAAAGAGCATAAGCTTTAAAAATTCTACTAATCGATCTTCTTTTCTCGAGCTGGAAGTAAAAGCAAATCATGATGGTGATGTTTATGAGTTAGGTTTCTTCTGATATGTTTCTGCTTTGTTTTGCTTCAATCACAGGTGTTTTCGAATTGAAATCAGAACCTCCATCTCTTGTCAGCTTATGTCTTGGGGTTGTTGGGAGAAATTTGGAAGAGATTCTTCCTTGTTTAGATGATATCTCTCTACTGTTTCCTGCTGACATCAAGGTTGTTTTCGTCTCGGTGTTTTACTCTTCTTCAAGGTGTATTTACAATGCTCTGGCTAATTGAAATGCATATTCCATGTGTAAACAGATGTCAATTGTTGCCATTGCTAAAAGAAGAAAGCTACTTGATGATGATGTGATTATCTCTTTGGCTGACAGTTCTTGGGAAATTCTAGATATTAGCGGCTCGGATGTCACGAATTCTGGCTTAGCTAAAGTGGCGGAAATGTGCAAATCTCTCCGAGCTGTCGACATTAGGTATTTTAGTTTCTTATTACGAAATATGCTTACGTATGAGTCTGAGTCCTGGAAAATATCTATCTCTGTGCTCGTATACCTCATTGTATGTGTTACTTTAATTGGTGTACTGACTTAGCTTGGTTTTAAAGCTTAGATTTATATTGTGTCTAACTGTCTATCCTTTGAATCAATTTTTTGAAACGATCTACTTCTGTTGAGATGGATATACCAAAACCTATGGCTGATTGTGTTGGGTTCCGTTAGATCGTAGGCTGAAATAGTGAATTTGCTTTTCAGTTTTGGTATCTTTGGTTTGTTAGCTAGGAGCTTCTGTATGTTGAATATAAGTGGTGTTTGTTTGATCTCCAGTATTATATAGTATACTTTGTTATGCAGCTGTTGCAACAAAATCACATCCGCGGGCGTCTCAGAGCTTGTGCAACACTGCAGATCATTAGAGACTCTAAGATGCGGGTAAATTTTTCTTGCTCCAGCTACGCACAGTACCTTTTATGTGTTGTTGTTTGTCTGTTTATTCACGAATCAAGTGTTTTTCTGTGTAAAGTGAGATATAGTTGAACCCATAATGTGTGGGTTTAGACTAGGGCCTATGAACTCTATAAAACGGGAAATAAGACCAAAAAAGATTTTAATATTGCAGAGGATGCCCGAGCAGTGAGTCTACCGCACGCAGATCTTTGAGTATATTTAAGCCAAACTTGAGTAATGTTGAAGGAGAAACATGGGAAGAACTAGACACTGAAGAGATTGGTCATGGTGGTCAATCATTGCGTTGGCTTGTTTGGGTACGTATTATCTGTGTAACGAATAAGCTACTGGTACTAAATAAGAAGAATCCATTTTCCAGTCTTTCCCTACGTGCACTTTGTACCAATCTGTTTGGTGCACAAGTTTCAAACTTTGCAGATGTAATATACTTTTTTTTTGCAGCCACGAATCGATAAAGGTTCGTTGGAGATGCTTTCCTCGGAGTGTCCCAAAATAGTGGTAAACCCCAAGCCGTCACTTCTGGCATACAGAGGGAACGAGGTTCCTCGAGAAGCCCTACCAGATGTTGCGTTGGATGAACCATATGTCAAAGATATTGATCCTCAGACATGGTTTGTTAGTGGAGTTTTGCAGAAACCCACATCCTCCTCTTTGTTGTCCTCCAATGAGCTGCCAATAGCAGAGAAGTTCAGACTAGCGTTTGCAGAGAGAGATGCAAGATTGGCACTTAAACGTGCAAAGAAATCAAGGCAACGCCAACGTCGTGCTGAGAGGGATTGGATGACGTCAAGTGTCGAAGGCCGAGCAATGGTTTTGACATCGAAGGCCACCAGATCTTTGCATAAGAGTTAGCTTACTGTATATTCTCTTCTTGAACATTGTTCAAAGAAAATATATGAGGAAGATAAGTGGATGTTCTAAGCATGCCTCTCTTCTGTACTGTGGTTGTGTTGAATCATTTCACAGTTGTTTCTGGGAAGCAAAGAGAAAAGAGAAGAGCAACAAAGGTTGCTTAAAGAAAAGTGTGGTCGGTAACTTTTTTTTGTTGTTGCAAAAGTGTTGGTAACTGTTTGATCTTGTTTCCAGATCATTAATCGATGCTACAATCAAAGCAAGTGGTGTTTATATAAAATGAACTTTGTCCTTTCTGTGTAACCTGGAAGAATAAAGATGCTCACAAAACTTGCTTTATTTGGAAAAATGGAGAACTCTTAACAGAAGAAGAAAACAATGGGCGAGAGAAACACATCACTTGGTGCTCAAACTCCGGATGACGTATGGTAGAATACCGCCGTGATCATAGTAAGCCAGTTCCACCTGCCGACGGTCCAATAACAACAGAGTCTCAGAGAGTTGATATTTTGTATCTTAAGAGACTGCGGGTTTTAATTTGTTAGCTATAGATTGGTTTACCTCTGTATCAAAGCGAAGAGTGCAGACAAAGGATTTGCCAGTGTCAGTGGTTACTGTGACATCTTGTCCAGGCTTAATGTCACTGACTTTGGTAGGAAGGTGGACTGTGTAGCGTTCATGACCAGTCAATCCGAGGGTGTCTGCGTCCTCACCGGCCTTGAAACACAGCGGAACAATTCCCATACCAGCCAAGTTGCTGCGGTGGATTCTCTCAAAGCTCTTGGCAATTACAGCTTTCACTCCCTAATTTGTGGTTAACTCGTTAACTGTCTTGGCAATGACATAACCGAAATCTACTACAGTTGTAAATAATGTAAACTTACCAAAAGCAGAGGACCCTTTGCAGCCCAATCCCGAGAGCTACCGCTTCCATATTCAGCACCAGCCAGGATGATAGTATCCTGTCCAGAGGCCTTGTATCTCTGAAAGTACATGTGATTTTAGTGAACAGTTAAGGACATATAGTTTGAAACTGTGTGACAGTTCTACTTACACTTGCTGCATCAAAAACGCTAAGCTTCTCTCCGGTTGGAATGTGAACTGTCTTGGGCCCAACTTCTCCTTGCAAGAGCTTGTTAACGATACGGATGTTGGCAAACGTACCACGAGCCATCACCTCGTCGTTTCCTCTTCGGCTTCCATATGAGTTAAAGTTTTCCTGACTCACACCACGTTCCATTAGAAACTTTGCAGCAGGACTACTTTTTTGAATGTTTCCTGCTGGAGAGATGTGGTCTGTTGTAACGCTGTCTCCGAAGTTCAATAAGCAGTACGCATCCTTCACTTCACGAGGACCAGGTGGATTTGCAGTCATGTTCTTGAAATACGGAGGTTCGTGTATGTAAGTGGAGTTGGGATCCCAAGAATATAATGTTGAGCTCGGTGCAGAAAGTTCATTCCACAAGGGATTTCCCTCTGTTATTGTCTCGTACGAGGTCTTGAACATGCTTGGTAGCACGCTATGTTGAACAACCTATGCAGGAGTATCAGGAAAGTTAGCAAAAAAGCTTGAAAAGGTGTCAGAGAGAAAAATGTGAACTCCTCTGATAGCAAGTATGTGACCATTATACCTGAGCAACTTCCTCATTGCTTGGCCATATGTCCCTTAGGTACACACTTTTGCCATCTTTTCCGGTTCCTATAGGCTCCTTCTCAAAGTCAATGTCAACCTGTAATCATAGGACATCACTTATTAGAAAACGAGAACAAAGAGATTATTAAAGATGGAAGATAACCTTCAATGAGATTAGTTAGCGAACTATACTACTCAATCTACATTTGGGACAATATCCAAAAGGTTATATGACTGAAAGTTGAAAAGCACAAACCGTTCCGGCAAGAGCATAAGCAACAACTAATGGTGGTGACGCAAGATAGTTAGCTCTTGTTTGTGGATGAACACGGCCTTCAAAGTTTCGGTTCCCAGAGAGCACAGCAGCCGGAATGATATCTGTGACACGAAGAAAGCAGAATGGACAAACCAAAACGTGAGGTCCAAAAAATGAAAATGCATCAAGGAGATTCCAAGACAAACAAAAAAAGCCATGCTCTGGCAATTTCATAGTATATTATATGCATATGAGGATGTTGTTACCAGTTCCTTCTATAGCAGATGCAACTGGTTCTTCAAGGTCTCCAGAATTCCCAATGCATGTCGTGCAGCCGTAGCCGACGATTTGGAATCCTTGCTTGTTCAAGTACTCTCGGAGCCCACTGCAGAGAATGTACAGGTGATCAGTGTGGACGTTCTATGATACGATAAGTTGTCCAGATGGAAATACTGTTGATTGCAACGCACCTTCGATCCAAATATTTCTCGACAACTCTAGAACCTGGTGCAAGACTTGTCTTGACCCATGGTTTTACCTGAATCATGTCACCAACTATAGTCAAAACAGGATTCATAACCCAGGTGATCTCAGGGCCACATTTGAGGAGAAAAGGTAAGAAACTCACCTCCAGGCCAAGATCAAAAGCCTTTTTTGCAACGAGTGCAGCCCCAATCATGACGCTAGGGTTTGATGTGTTTGTACAACTTGTAATCGCCGCAATAACAACACTACCATGCTTGAGCTCAGCAGGTTGTCCTTTATATGAGAACTTCACAACATTTTCTTGTTTTTCTTTTGGCACTGCAAATCCCTTAAAGACAAGAAACAAATTCTTACATATTGTGTCCAGATTAAAGAAATCAACGGCATTGGTCACTTCTTGATTTCTTTTCAAACCACAATTATGTTGTGCCTCTCACCTTGAATCCAACAGGGTTGTCAAGGCATGCGTGCCAATCAGCCTTCATATCTTTCAAAGCCACTCGGTCATGAGGTCTGTTGAACAGAAAATACGATAATGAAAAGGAAATTAAGACGCTGATTTTAATAACAATGGAAGTATATACCTTTTAGGTCCAGAAATGCAGGGTTCAACGTGTCCCAAATCCAATTGCAAATAAGATGTGTATGCTCTTTCTTGTTGAGGCTGCAAAAATGTCAATATTGAGTAATGAGAATCTTGTCCAAATAAAATGTGCAGTAAACTGCTTGAAGGATGTCCATACCTCGTTGTAGTCAACAAACATTTTGTTCGCGCGCAAGTATGATTCTATCATTGACACCTACATAAATACCAAGTTGTCGATTAAGTAAATTGGTACACGAAACAGAGAAAACAGGATAGATGGGTTGTCATATAACAGAATTCTTAGGTATAAGATATACTGAGAAAGTAAAGCAAGCCACATGATATAGAAGATGGGGTTAATGCAGGAATGTCAGTGTCAGCACACGTCAAGCTCAAGAAATCAGAACTTGAAACTAAAAGCACATTTAATGCATGATGATTGGTACGATTTTACCAGAAAAGAATGAATGAAAAGCTAGAGATAGAGAGAAAGAGAATTCACCGTCTCATCGCTTCTTCCTGTTAACTTCAAGTACTCCAGGGTAACATGGTCCACTGGAAAGAAACCCATAGTTGCTCCGTACTCGGGAGACATATTTGCAATTGTGGCTCTATCAGCCAGTGACAGTTCACTCATCCCCTCACCTTCGTTCCGAAAAAAAAGGACAAAATTAATATGTATACTGACCAACTATCCGTCCAAAATTGAAAAGACAAAGTCACGGAGCCATGGCTCTCACCATAAAATTCAACAAACTTGCCGACAACACCATGCTTTCTTAACATCTGAGTCACGGTGAGAACCAAATCAGTAGCAGTAACCCCTTCCTTCAACTTTCCATCCAACTTGAATCCAACCACGCCAGGTAACACCATGCTCATGGGCTGCCAAGTTTTTGAATTACCAAGTCAAGCTTTACCGTATATATATGTACACAAGACGACATAAACCAAACATGAACTCTGAAGGTGTACAGGGAAATGAGCTCACCTGGCCAAGCATTGCTGCCTCGGCCTCAATTCCTCCAACACCCCACCCGGCGACTCCTAATCCATCAATCATGGTTGTGTGGGAGTCGGTTCCAACAACGCTATCAGGGTAGAGAAATCCATTCGAGTTGAAAACAACACGTCCAAGGTATTCCAAGTTGACCTACAAAGTCAAATGAGAACAATCTATCATAACAGAATTATTTGGATAGTATAATGAGACTTCTTCACTCCGTGAAAATGCACCAAACATATTAAAAAGGCTAGTAGTCTAATATATTACTGTCATCCCATGTTATACATTTCTAGATTAGAATAGCAGTATCATCTTGTACCTGATGGACAATTCCAGACCCGGGAGGAACGACCAGCATGTTGTTGAAGGCTGATGAACCCCACTTAAGAAACGCAAATCTTTCTTTGTTCCTTGAGAATTCACGCTCCATATTTTTCTGGGCGGCATCTTCTGATCTCGCAAAGTCAACTTGGACTGAGTGATCAACCACAAGATCAACAGGAACCTAGATATGTACAAGAAAATATGAGACCTGCTAGATGCCTAGATCAAGAATGCAAGTTTAACAACCACAAAACAAATAATAAGTAAGACAGTCACTAACCAAGGGGTTAATCTTGTTAGGATCACCACCAAGATTCTTCACTGCGTCCCTCATCGAAGCAAGATCAACTAGAGCTGGTACTCCAGTGAAGTCCTGGTAAAGAAAAGTAAAAGACTGTTTAGTGCGCAGGCAAGAAACTACACATAGCTTAGTACTGACTTAATCTATAGAAGAAGAAAATTGCTCCACACCTGTAAAATAACACGGGCTGGCTTGAAGGAGATTTCAACTTGTTTAGTAGATGTATTCTCCCAGTCAAGGATTTTCTCAACATCATCCTTTGTGACTTGATAGTTGTCACAATTACGAATTGCCGATTCTAATAGTATTCTCACAGAGTATGGAAGCTTATCTACAATATCACGAAAAAAGGGAATCATTATCCTGATCAGAAATCCATTACAACGGATTAGAATCAAGCATTTATTCGAGGAACCATACCAACTCTTGGATCGTTTAAAGCTGGTAAGGAGTAGTATTTTCCATATTCTCCACCACCAGGTTTAGGAAGACTTGTCAAAATATCCTTGTAGGCATGCTCAGAAGCTGCGTTTGTTTTCATGTCAGAGCTATTAGAAAATTTATAACCATAATCCAAATGACACATACGACTAGGAAACTGCAATGCAAGAGCAAAATCAAATTTTCCTCAAGCTAGTTTCACTTGGCATCAAAACATTTCAGAATCCGGAAGATTCTCGACTAAAACATCAGCAAGAAATCGAGATCGATCACACGAATCCTTGTAAGACAAGGTAAGAGCAACAAATCATTATAGAACAACGAAAGCAAAAAGAGGCATCCATACCCATAGTAGCGTATTTCCGCTCAAATTTCTCCATTACAGGAGAGGAAATCCTAGCTTGAGCACGGAGGCTAGCCGGTGAACGCCAGTTACCACCGTGGCTCCAGCGAGTGGAAGCGGAGCATACTCGAAACGAGCGGAGAGCAGACGAGAAGCTCTTAGATCGGTTCGTCTGATTGAGAATCGGAGCGGATGGAGCCGAAGCGGCGGCTGTGGGAGTGGAGGCGATCTTAGAGAAGGAAGAAGAAAGCCTCGATAGCGAAGTGGAGGCAGAACGCACGCCGGAATTGACGCGTCGATACATGACGGATTCGCAAGAAAAGCAAAACAATAGGAGAGATCGAGAAAACACAAGCCCAGAGGGAGGAGAATCAATGGAAGGAGAGTCTATGGAAGAAGAAGATCGTGGAAGGAACGAGGAGGGAGAGAGATTTCGTCAAAAGCTTTGTGAAAAATGCTGAATAAGATTTTTAACAGAACACACTCGCTTACTAAATATACAAATGCCATGTCAAGGATGTCTCGATTAACCGTTGGATGGACTCCAGACGCGAGAATGGACGGCCAGGATTCTTTGCTGACCGTTGACTTTCAAAATCAATATATATGATTGCATTTTATCTGGAAATATTAATAAAAAAATATTTGTTCTCACAAATTATTAAAGACACCTTATTATATAAAAAGCTTACAGCAAGAAAAACACCAACAGTGAGAACATTCGAATAATTAGCTTTTCGTTGAAAGCTAAGAGAATATTTCTTTTTCCAGAAATTTATATATATTTTCTTCACGAAGAAATTTAAATTTATTTTTCTATGCCATGACATACCAACAAATAACAATGATCAATATTGTGACGTTTATTTGCCAAGGAAATAAATCGTTTTAAGTTTATCTCATTAACACTTAAAGTCAAGGAAAAATTTAGGAAGCTAAACTTGTCTTAAACTATGAAGGACAAAGACAATTTAAAAGTCTAGACCACTATGCCAAGAGACAAATTCGCAAAGCAAATGAAGATTGTCTTCTCCTTTTGACCCTTCTAAGCCTTCAATGGCAACGTGAAAGACCACAAATTTATGGTCATGAAAGGCTTTCTGCACACTGATTCATCTGCAAGACTCAAAACCCATCGGTTTCTGGAGACTACAACAAACAAATAACTGGACGGGAAAATTTTGTTTGGTTGCTATCTGCGTGACGAGAAGAGATGTGTTTAGGATGGTGGCTGCCATGTCCCGGGCTTAAATGATGATCCAGACCCTGATGGCTCTGTTGTCCTGCATCATCACCACGATTAGTTTGGATTTAAGCATACCAAAGACAAAAACAATCATTAGTCCATGTTCATAGATAACGGATTCAGATTAGTAATGGTTTGTACTTGATAGTAGTCAGAAAGAACGTTTCATATTTCACATCTATGCGTCTGAATGTGTAGTTTAAATCTATAACAGGAAATACAATTGGCAAAACTTACTTTGGTTCGGGTGGTTCTGCAGTGACTATCTCAGGCTCTTGTTCCTTGACCCTGTAAAAGCAACATGAGAACAATTGATTATAGGGTGCTCATCTGATAGATGCTGTGTTTGCAAACAGAAAAACAAGAATGTACGAAAATTTAACACAAGATATTATTGGTGTGGAGATAATACAAATCACGATGATTCACCTTGGTTCATCTGCTTCTTTACTAGCTTCCTCTGGTTTATCACCTAAAGACGTTGACAAAAAAAGAAAAGAAAAGACTTAATCTGACAGTAGTACTTCCACTAATTATAGTAAAACAAAAAGCTCCTACTGAAAATAAGAACACTAGCTATTGTAGTAACCTCGGCCCTTAAATCAGCAGATGACATGAACAATTTTTCATGGTGAAAGTGGACAATTCTCATTGCCCTTCTAAGCTACTACAATCATAATGGATAATACAGGGGACTGTTTTACTATTGGAACTCCATCATAATCATAAAGTTCACAAGGAAGATTCAAAAGATGCATCTGCTTCCATTTCACAAAATTACTATAATCATCAGCGCTATGGGTTGCACGGAAAAGCTGAACAAGAGTCAACCAATTCTCTTAGAAGCGTTTCTTATTACACAAATGACATAACTCCGAAAACACTTGATCAAGATAGATTTAGCTCCCGAGCAACTAAGTGTCAGTTGACAAGATTTGATAAATATAAATGCTTATGCATAACAATCTTTGTCAAACTATACACAGGGAATGTCAGAAAACCTAAGAAGTTAATCTTCAGCACTTTATGGTGACACCCTTAACGAATTAAATGCAGAGAAATTGAATACCTTTTGAATCCGTTGGAAAACGGCGAACAAAGCTTGACAAATCTGGACCCTCGTTTTTACCTTTGCATAAAGAGGATAAACATTAAGCCACCACTCAGAAATGAAAAACAAATGTTACAAATTTTGTAAGCACTACGCTAATTACCAATGGTCATGATTTTGCGTCCAGTGCCTTCTCTGGCTTTCTTCTCCTCCTCTTCTTTCTTGAGAACTTGAAAAGGAATTGAAGGAAAAAATAAAAACATATAAAAGTCGCATAGAAGTTAATACGATTAAACAGACAAAAGCACAAAATTTCTTGACTGGCTAATACACAGACGCAAAAATAACATCCAACTTTGTTCATTCCGAACTTCTATTTCCAAAAATCATGTAGCGAAATTCATAAACTGTTTGCGGCAAGGATCAATGACAGCGACAAAAAGAGAATGGCGAGTGAGACACTTAAAAGGAAAGACGATTAACGCATGAGTTATCAATAATCTGGAACACCTACGAGCAACATTAAGCTTTACACGCTCACGCCTTGCTTCAAGTTCAACCATTTCCTGAACCAGTAAGAAACACCAACATCAAAGACCACATACTAAAGATATAGAGCCAATCAATATGCAACCAAACCCCCAATGTCGACCGTAAATAAGTATGATTAAAGAGGAGCTTATCTTACCTCTGAAGTAGGAGCCCTTTTTCGCTGCCCATTCAGCCAACATATCCATTCAACTACAACATTGATCAAACAAAAAAGCAACAAGATTGGTCGATGTGTGTCACATATCTTGTATTTCAACTCTGACAACACCGAATTCACAATCTTAAGCCTACATAAAGCAATATACATATATAACAATCCGTTTTACATGTTTTTTAAGGAGAGTTACCAGGAATAGAGGTCGGATCCTCCTCTCGTCTAAAGACAACCCATCTTTTCTCCTTCACTGGAAAGTAGAAAGAAGCACATTCAGAACAGACTACTGAACAAAACTGGATTCCACAAGTCTCAATAAGCAATACAATAAATTCTGCCAGACTCATTTGAGTATCGAATACATTATTCTCAGTGCTCATTACACAATCACACCCAGCTGAATCATTTCATGTATACAAACAAACAAAAATAAAATACAGTCCTTTCTCAGCATCACTGATTAATCAAATTCCAAAGGCTTACCACCATATTACGAAAGCGATAAAAGGCAAAAACAGCTGATTCATCCGATCGAACCGGAAAAAACCACAGAGATTCAGCAATTCGAAGAAAGAACGACAAATTTGGATGCATAGATCTCACATAATCGACAGAAATCACTAAGAAACCTAAAAATGATAAGGATCGAAGAACAATACTTGCCGAGTCCGTCAATCTCCTCCGTTCTGGAGAAGTATTTGTTACCAGTCTTGTCTACTCCGACGAAACTCTTGCTACTAAACAATCCGGCGAATCTCGCCCATAGTCTCGACATAGTTTCTCCCCCGTCGATTTCTTCTTCGTCTGATCCCAATACACGATACGCCCAAAAAAAATTGTTCTTCCGATCGGGTCTGCTCGGTCTGGATCGAGTTCGGGTGATTCGAATATAAAGATCCTACCCGATAACAGATATTAAACGAAAAAGACTTCCCGCAAAAAAAATGAAAAAAGTTTCGGTTCTTCGGTTCCAGAACTTAAATCGGAATTGATCGGTCTAGTTCTAGATCTTTCGGTTCCAAAACTTAAAATTCATATTAGAACCGAACATTATCATGTTCGATTCCGGTTCCATATTCAAATTTTCGATTCCAGTTTGATTCTGATTTTGTGATTTAGAATCCATTCATTTGTAACTGAATTTGGAACCTAAACTACGATTCGAGTCCATCGGTTCGGTTCGGTTTTTTTGTCCGGACCTTGTAGACTTCCCGCAAAAAGAAAAAAAGGTCACGTGACCATGAGGCGGCTAATCGCGTGAGGGACCACATAACAAAACGCAGAAAACTCCCGCGTTGCGTACCTTTTCAAAACCCTAAGGGACTAATTAAAAAAAACCTCATTTTTCATTTTCCCACCTTCTCCAATTTTCCCGCTTCTCATCATCACACAACACACCGCTCCTTTCCTTTTACAAAAACCCTCGTCTCTCACAAATCTTCCTCCTCCTCAATCTCCTTCGTCCTCTCCAAATTTGGAATCCATGAAGAGAGCAATCTCCAAATCTCCGGTGAGAAGAAACGACGGTTTCCACCGCTACTTAAAACCCGGAGCTCTCGCTCAGATCCGTAACTCTAGAATCAACGCTAGATCTAACTCGCCGTCAACTCTTCCCGATATCCCTGCTGCAACGGCGGCGCCGCCGCAGACCTTGACGATTGACCAGATGCCCGATCTCTTGAGCAAGATCTACGGTCCGTATCGCTACGGTAGGAAGAAACTTGGTCCTGCAAGATCTGTCTTGAGGACGATGATGAATTTGAACTCTTCTCCAAACTCCATACTTGAATCTGCTAATGGTAATAGCAACGTATTGAGTAACGATGTGTTAGTTGCTCATTGAATTAAGCTTTTTAAGTTTGAATTTTCCTCTATCTTCTGTAGATTTGTTTCTTTATAAACTACTGTTGTAAGTGATACACTTTGTGGGAAAAGATCATTAATACTCTTAAGACTTTTATAAATTACAAAAGTCTCAATAAATTTGTTTGTTAATTTAATTATGTTATTTCTAATTTGGCTTAGATCATACATAATGATTATTCAGTTAGTTCTTCATTTAATTTTCTGATAGCTTTAACTATTATGTATTGGATCTTATCAAAGATTTTGTCTGGGTTTGGTTTGATTGATGTTAATCAAACAGTTGATAATGGGATTACAAAAGATTGATCTCAATCTTTCTATCAATCATTCCTCTGTTTTTGCAAAAGTTGGTTTCTTGATTGTTTGTTTGCTATTGAAACCCAATGTTCAGTTGATGCATTAAAGTTGAACTCAGATTCAGTTGTATCTCTTTTACTCTGATTGAATTCTCTGTTGCTATGAATCTGAAAAAGGTTGATAGTTTAAGTCAACTAAACCTCCTAGTGTGGGGGCTGTTACTAAATATTAAGTTGAACTTGAAGTTAGAATCCTAAGTCCTGGCTTTTTTTATGTAGAAAACTTATGATTCAGCATATGCAAAGTGTAGTTACCATATATATGCTAGGGGAAGCCATCAAACAAAAGAATCTATGATCAATAAGAACCAGACATTGATCATACGTTTGAATCTTCAACTTTTCTTATGATCATGAGTTGGAGAAGGTTATTGAAGTACAAAAGAAAGGACTTATAATAGGGTTTCCGCATAAAAAAAACCATCTCTTTTTGTAATTTTACACTCGATATGCCGAAGCTGAAGATCCACTTGATAGGTTGATATGCTCTTTCCATAGAAAGAGGGTAAAATTGTTCAAAAAAAAGTTACAATAGAGAGTTTTTTTTTGCAGAAATTATAGGGGTTAGTTGTGAAAAGTCTTTTTTTTTAACCCCTCTCTAATGTAAACACAACTTACAAATAATAACTGCTTAAGTAGTGAAAGCTTGTTAATTTTGATTTTGGACCACAATATTATGTACTGTTTTGAATAAGGCCCAGAATGCAGAAGCAGTCGCTCTCGCAAATCATGGCTAAAAATTGATTAGGTCAGCTTAGATAAGTTAAATAAAACCCAAGTGATTGAAAGTGTTTTTGTATGTAAAGAGAGCAACAAAGTTCGATGAATGACGGCCACTCGACGGGTCCTAATCGCTTGTTATTCCATTAAATAATCTCCGTTTCATGAAATTAAATAATTTTTAAAAAAAATTCATCTAAACAGAAACGAAAATTTTTTTCTAAAACATCAACTAAAATGAAACGCAAAGAGTATTATTCTCCGTATTTTTCTGTGAATTCTCTTGTAGCAAATTTGCATCTAATACTATACAAACAGAAGCCAATTTACTCTAAACTGCATTCATAGTGGTCCGAACATGCATGCATGGTAGGTAGCTTTTGAATTAACGTGTACAAACATTAACGTGTAGACTTTGTGTATAAAGCTGACCTCTAGTTATAATTAAGAACAGCAGTAATTTTTTGTTATCAGCAGTCCGAATTGAACTTTTGTCAAAAACCTCAAAAGTTTCCATCTTTTAAGGGGATGAATCTGTAAAAAAATATTGACAACATGTGGGATATTAGGTAATAGGTAGTAAAAAATAACATTTTATACATGTTGAATTCATATTAAAATACAAAACTTTTAGAGAAAACTCGAATTATGATTAAATCCTGTGGTGAAGGAACTAAAAGTAAAATTGTCCACATATGGTTTAGTGTAGTAGTGTATAGTGTACTTTGTTTGACCTTTAAACTCCCTTTCCATCATGACAATAACATTAACGAACCACTATTGATGATAATGTCCGCACGTAATAATGTCTATAAAGACAAAACATTAACCAATCTCTTTATGTTGTCCTTTAATCTCACACCTCTTGTGTCACTTTCTTTCTTCTTCTTCCCATAAGATTCTTGCATATAACAAGAAAAACTATATTTATCATATTCTCTAAGCTTCAAATAATCAAGAACAAAAGGTACGTATGGGTTTAGTTTTTCTCATTATGCGACTAGCTAATCACTAAGATCTCTTGAACAAACTAATGATCTTTCTTGGTCATATGTTATGTTATAGACGCAAGTCAGGCTTCAAGGTGATGGAGAGGAACAACACAAGACACGAGGTGTGGAGATCTTTTGAAGATGGTGGTTTTCAAGAAGATGATGTATGTGATGTTCTTGATGGGTATCAATCATCGTTCATGATCAGCAACTATAATACTAAAGCCTCTTTCTCAAGCCAAAGTTTACTACCAAGTGAGCCTAGAATGATTCCTGAGAGACAGAGAAGAGAAGGAACTGAACATATGAGACAACACTCGGCTCCGGTCAGTGTTCCTCACTGGTCAATGGTTAAAAGAAGCAAGACAAAGGAAGTTGATGATGATGAGAATGTTTCACCGGAAGAATATTTTCTGCGACGTAGTCGATCACCGTCGTCCTCCTCCGTCATGGAAGGAGTTGGAAGGAAATTAAAAGGAAGAGATTTGAGAAAAGTTAGAAATGCAATATTGAAGAAAACTGGATTTCTTGAATAAACCAAGATTGTGTATAAATATATGTTTTTAGATGTATGAATCATCATTGTTGTTAGAAAAAAATTGCTTTTGCTTTTGTAAATTTGTTAGAAAAATTTAAGAAATTCTATGTTATTCTCAGGTTTATATAATTTATTTCATTTAGCATAATAATAGAATTTTGTTTATCAAAAGAAAATAATAATAGATTTTTTTTTGATAACTCAATGTAGTCTATGAGAAAAAGGCGTCTACGAATAGGTTTAGGTTTACAAATGGATCGAAAATAAAGGTCCATACTCGTGTAGAATGTCTAGAGACAATCATGCGGTGGTAGTTCTTTCGATAGAATACGAATGTATAGTGTTTGTCACCTGCCGTTGGACTATGACGTTATGAACAAAAAAAAAACATTTATATATAGATATTGTATTTGCTGAAACGGATGACTCAGAAGGTTTTAAAGATTTCACTTAAAGTAAAAGTAAACAGAAAAAACTTTCAAGTAAAGATTGTACGAGCCTTCATTGAATTACACGATTTCGAACCGTCGATGACAACGAGAAGAAGACTGATTCAAAGTACATTTGACAAATAAAATAAAAACTCTTTTAGATTTTTCTCTATCACATATAAACATATTATTCCGATTTTTTTTCTTTTACTGTAATTTTGTAATAATGGAGATGAGTTGTAAGTTTGGTTGGAGATCATATGCAGCACACGTGGTCAATGTTGATTCCTTTTGTTGCCATTCTTCGACAGCTTTGGGAACATGTGAATTCAAACTTTAGAATCGAACTTATTCACTATCTTTTCCTGCTGAAGATTTTGTTGTTACTTAGAGCATCAGTATTGATGAACCCAAGCATCATTATTGGTGAACGCACGAGGGTTTATCAAAAAAAATAATAAATTGATTTTTTAATTTTTTTTTCGTTTAAAAAAGAAAATAAAATCGGATCAATGGGGTGTCGTCACGTGGCGAACCCCTCATGAATCGGGTTCATCCGAAAGAGCTTGAGAGAGCTTGGGTTCATTGGTTTGTGTGTTTTTTTCTTAATTTGTGTGTAAACCTCGGATTGAACTCTCGATGCGAGTGCTCTTACTATATAACTTATACAGAAAAAAACATTTATTTGTATAACAAAAAAAAACAAAATCGACATACGAGAGTTTTGACTAGGCTCTCGTTGTTCAATTTTCGTCGTGTCGGCAGATTCAATTTAATTTTTTTAATTAGCACTTACTTTTGTATAATCCAATCTAAGTTTCATATTATAACTGTAAAGTGAAAACTAGTAGTAACTAATAAAGGAAATAATTAATGTATAATTTAATTATCCCAACACACAAAAAAGATTCTCTCATTCATCTTTTTCTTCTTCTTCGTTCACCAGCTTCGAAGTCCACGCTCAAAGCAAGAATACAAAACTTCTTCTTACTATTTCTTCTCCTACATTCTTATTCAAAACAGACATAAGAGCAATCAACATCACAATCTAAAAACTTTCTCTGTTTCTAAAGAGAAAACAAGACTCGATCTTTTGGATCTGAAAACTAGAGATCTGGGGGGTTGACTCGTGGCGTGTTGTATCTCAAGTTTTGTAGCTCTTTGAGATTCTTTTTCTGGGTTTTTCGTTTAGGGTTTCGATAGATTCTTCTTGTGTGTGTCAAGCACACAAAGATCGATGTCGTTGAAGCATCATAGAGGGCAAGAGCTCTCAGCTTCAAAGAGTTTTGTCTCAAAGAAATGGACTTTCTTTCTCTGTATTTGCTTCTTCTGTGCAGGTGTTCTCTTCTCCGACAGGTAAACAAGAAACTAATGCTCTGTAAATTTTACTCACGATTCTTCTGTTTTTTACGAATTTTCCGGGAAAATTTTGCAACTTTATTTCTTTGGAACTGTCGGTAGATAAAAGTCTCTTACTTTAGAGAACCCAGATTTGTGAATCCAACGAAAATTCATAATTTTTGAAAGTTTTGGATAATGTTGGTGAAGAAGAAGATAATGGAACTTTCTCTTTTCCGGGAAAATTTTCTTTAGCTTTCTTGTTTCAATGGAAGCTTATAGTTTTATTCTCTATTGGTGAAGTAACTGTGTAATTGTTAATAGAATGTGGCCAGAGCCTGAAGCCAATGTTGTATCAAGAGAAGCTTCAGATGAACGGCTGCAATTAGTTTCAGAGGATTGTCATTCATCAAAAGTAAGTTTTTTTTTTGTAAATTTAAGTGAATTGATATTCACGATCCTTAGTGAAATTTAGTAGCTGCATAGTATTCTCTACATGTTTATATCAGAAGGGTTTGAAGCGTGAATCAAAAGATATCCTTGGAGAAGTTTACAAGAGTCCAGATGCAATTCAGTAAGTGTGAAAAGATATGATTGGTTTCGATGAATCGGCGGTTTGGCATTGAGCTTTTTTGGTTTTTTGCGTGAATGGTTGTTATGCAGAACTATCGACAAAACGATTTCGAATCTTGAAATGGAATTGGCTGCTGCAAGAGCCGCACAAGAATCCATTATGAATGGTTCACCTGTTTCTGATGACTTTAAGCTCCCTGAAACAGTCACCAAAAGAAAGTATCTTATGGTTGTTGGGGTAAACACTGCATTTAGCAGCAGAAAGCGAAGGGATTCGGTCCGTGCTACTTGGATGCCTCCGGGTATGTTGGTCTAATAAGTGGTTTCAGCCTTTGAGTATATTGTTCGGGACTGAACATGGATGTTTATTAGGTGAGGAGAGAAAGAAGCTCGAGGAAGAAAAAGGGATCATTATGCGGTTTGTAATAGGCCATAGGTAAAAAAATGTACCTTAGAGTGGCATAAATCATTATTTGAAGGTCGATGCGTGTATATAGTTTGTCTGATTGAATACTTTTCGTGAACAGCGCCACTCCGGGTGGAATTCTTGATAGAGCGATTGAGGCAGAAGAAAGAAAACATGGAGACTTCTTGAGGCTGGTAACGCTTTTGCTCGTCATGCTTCTTATGGCATTCAACTTGTTGTGGACGAGTTTATTTATGGAAGTCATATTTTTATTTGAGTAGGAACACGTTGAAGGTTATCTCGAGCTCTCAGCAAAGACTAAAGCTTACTTTACAACGGCTTTTGCATTGTGGGATGCAGAATTCTACGTCAAAGTCGATGATGATGTGCATGTAAATATAGGTGCAAATAAGCCCTCTTGCTTGTATCTCAATTACATCCCAAGCTTGTGCCTTTACTCACTTCTGTTATGGATATTTCTGTAGCCACGCTTGGTGCGGAGTTAGCAAGATACCGGATGAAACCCCGAGTCTATATTGGTTGCATGAAATCTGGACCCGTTCTTGCTCAGAAGTAAGCTTTTATCACCTTCAAGACACCATTTCTCATAATGTTTATCTAACTTTACATTTCTTTCGGAAATCTCCATGGTTAGAGGAGTGAGATATTATGAACCCGAGTACTGGAAATTTGGAGAAGAGGGTAACAAATACTTCCGCCATGCCACTGGTCAGCTCTACGCTATTTCCAGGGACTTGGCATCTTACATATCGATAAACCAGTGAGTTCTTTCCCACACAGCTTTGACAAAATCCAAACACTAGTCTGCTTTATGCTTGTTAACCAAGGACAAATTGTGTGTATACAGAAACGTTCTTCACAGGTACACGAATGAAGATGTCTCTTTAGGATCATGGTTTATTGGATTGGATGTGGAACATGTAGATGACCGTAGGCTATGTTGTGGTACAACAGGTAAAAAAAAAGTGTTTCCAAGTTCCCTTTTATCTATTTCCAAGTATAAAAGTTTGATCATTATCAATGTTAATCCGATGAGAAACTGCAGATTGTGAATGGAAAGCACAAGCAGGCAACATCTGCGTTGCCTCGTTCGATTGGAGCTGCAGCGGAATCTGTAGATCAGCAGAACGGATGAAAGATGTTCATCGAAGGTGTGGAGAAGGCCAAAATGCTCTTTTGGCTGCATCTTTCTAAAACAAAAATAGGCCAGAAGAAACACATTGAGAAAGAAGAGTACAGAGAGACAAATCCGCCTCGACACTTAGTAGTATAGACACATGTTTTCGAAACTGCTCAACACTTTCTCTCTTATATATGTATGTATGTATCTTGTGAAAACTGAGATGAGAAGGATGCTTTTTGCCCTCCTTTCTTGTTTCTTCTTTATAGCTCTTTCAGTTCTCTCCATTGAAGCAGTTTTTCTCTGCCTTTGTGCATAAAACATCTCAAGTTTCAAGCTTTTTTTGACTTCATTTCTTTTTGGATTTTGATTCTTTTGTTCTTTTGCTATGATTTGTAGTGAAGCAATTATGTTACTTGTGTGTGTACTAAGAAGCCAAAACTATCCAAATAAAGATGAAAACCATATGAGAAGAAAGTAAAAAATGAGAGATAGCAAAGAGACTGATGAATCTTTTGGAGACATCATCCATTAGCATGTAAGCAATGAATGTAAACCGGTTAGCGGTAAACCGATTTCAAGTGTTCCATGTTGAGCCTTTTATCAGGTTAGGGGTAAACCGATTTCAAGTGAACACTTCAATATTTGTGTACAATCTCTTTTCTAAGAAAATTGCATTAATTTCCAAAGATTGTGTGTATATTTGAATTTGTTGTGTTTTATATTCGTCTGGTCTATTTTGTAAGTTCTTTTAGACTTTTTTTTTTTTTTTTGGTTCCATTTTATACGTGTTTTTACAATATCTATATAAATCTTTAGTATTTTTAATTCAACAATATATGAAATTTTTTTTGTTATTTGTTGAATTATTTTCATTTTAATATAAATAATATTTTCTAATAGATAAAGACAAAGTTTCTTAAATTCACACTTTTATCTCAAAAACTTTATATAATGGAACGTAGTAATAAAAAGTTGAGCACGAGAAGGATTAGGTAAAAGTATATAATATAGCCTTCCTCTACCGAAGAAACCAAAAAAAAAACTACAAAGACATACGCACATACGTTTGATATGCCTAAAAGAAAGAGAGACGAAGTTATCATCACTAGCCCGAGCTCGGAGGTATATATGCCACAAGATGTGGTGCAAGAGATTCTCGAGAAACTTGCTGTGAAATCATTATTGAGATTCAAAGCTGTTTCCAAAACATGGAGAAGCCAAATCGAATCAAGTCTTTTCCAGGAGAGGCATCTGAGGCATCAACACAAATCTCGAGACCCGAGTATCTTAGTATTTGACAGTGAACGTGACGAGGACGATGATGACCATAAAGTTACCGCTTCTGTTAGGACATTGAGTGTGGGAGCAACGTCACTTTCAATGGAGAACCATAATCATTACCGTCTCCATCCTTTGACGTTTAACTATCCCCGTGGAACATATACTGGTATGAAAATTACGCGAAGTTGTGATGGTCTCGTTTGCCTATACTCATATTTCTCAGATTTCGCGACATATATGATCAATCCCGCTACTAGATGGTACCGTGAAGTCCCTGAATCAAGATGTCAAGCGCGTGTTAAAGCCCTTTTGGAAAGCGATTTTATAGCCATTGAGGAGGGTGATGTGCCGCAGATGTATTCATACTCAGAATTAGGATTCGGTAAAGACATTATCACAGGGATATATAAGTTGGTTTGGTTGTGTAGCTCTTACTACTTAAAACTAGACGACCAAAATAACAATACATGCGAGGTTTTCTCTTTCGACAACAACAACAACAACAACACTTGGAGGAACGATGTGGTTGTTTCTTGCCCTCATCCAATAGTACACTATATCGCCCCAGCGCACGCTCATGGATCCCTTCATTGGCTCATTGATGCCCTCACGGAAACACAGATGTTATCGTTCGATCTTCACACCGAAACTTTTACGGTAGTGACAAAATTACCCGTTGCCCATTCACTGATTGACAAGATCACTATGTGCACCTTGAATAACCGGCTATGCTTGTCGGAGGATAAAGGAGACATACAAACCATATGGTCCTTGAATCAAGAAAACATGGTTTGGGACAAAACTTACTCCATAAATCTCCGTTCAACTCTCTCTTGCGTTGAAGAGGAGCTTCTTGTCTCAGTCCCGCCGATCACATCGCTTTCCGACGACAGGTTATTGCTTTATGATCGCAGCGACAACGAGTCGAAGCTAGTGCTATATAATTATCGGTTAAACTCATTTAGTAAGTTCTTCAAGGCACCTTATAGTTTGGCTGGTATTTCTTATTACCAGAGCTTGGTCACTCTTCCCTTGTAAATTTTTTTACCTTCTTATGTGTTTAATAAGAATCTTGTCGATTTAATTAGATATGGGGAAAAAACATCTTTCCTGCAAAGTAATTATCATGGAGTCTGAAACAAAAGTAAATCAATTATAATAGGAATCACTCAGATCTGTTAGAGCTTCAATGGTTCCTACTTATAACAACTTATTGAAGATAAGAGAATCTATTTCTTGTTGAAAGGTGACATAAATATCGTAAACAGAATCGATAATCTGTAACCCAGAAGTTCTCAAATCCTGACTTCTATGCCCTTCTCTAGTAAGTGCTCTTTCACAGAATGGATTGGAACCTTCATACAAAACGGTATTATAGTTACTTACGAAACGAAGTATATAAGATTGCACCAAATGTTTTAAGGAGAATACAGAAGGTTACCTCTTTTCGGTGGAAAATGCCAGCAGCAAGAGCAGCAGATGCGTTTGTTGTCTCAAAAACCTCGGAAAAGTGCTGGGGTGTGCCTGCTCCACTGCTTGCGATCACGGGTATGCCTACTGAATCAGAGATTAGCTTTACCAAGTCTATGTCAAATCCTTTCCCTTGACCTGAAACTCACAGAGAAGGGACGTATCATAAGGAGAGTTGAAACATACGACGAGTTAGTTATACGAAACCAAGTAAAGAGATTTTGAGGACTGTCTTGAGCGTACACACCATCACAGTCTATGCAGTTCAATAGAATTTCACCAGCACCTAATTCCTCAACTGCTTTCGCAAGCTCATACGCGCCAATAGGCCTACCTTCTCGTCCTCCACTGACCTTTTTTAGTTGAGAAACCAGTAGTTATGGAATGAGGCAAATCAGTAATAAATCAATAATAATCTCCAAATGGTGGCTGAACTTTACCGTGCACTGATACCACGCATATTCTTCCCCGTTTGGGCCTAACAACAGCAGATTAAATCGGGTCATTACATTTGTGTGCAAATTATAGAGAAATTGCATACAGCGCAACTGCTTTCTTTGTATGGTACAAGGAACTAGGGGATATGAGGGAAAGGTTGATGCAAGATGAACCATAGCATCATACGCTTTAGGGAACTAGAATTCTGATTTATCATAGCAGTAAGAACATTTGCCTTGGACTTCTAATGCATGAAAAAAAGAGCCTAACTTTGCCATTTATATGTGTGATATGTAGCAAGTTCTCGTAACATTCGTTTAGACCATGGTGAAGCATATATAAGAGAGGCAAAAACACAGGCAGCATACCTGGGTTAGTTAATCTGATGACCTTGTATGGCACCTCATCAGGATGGTTCACGTAAACTCTACGAGGATCAATACTTACAACTACTGCCTGTGAAATGAAAAAACTCCATCGATCAAGTGAAAAGCTACTTCCAATTTCAAACATAAATTAGGGAATCTAAGAAGCAACTATCTAAAAGTAGTCAAACAAATAATCGCTGTGTACTCCATCTCGAACTAAGCTATTGATATCCATGTGTCAAGTAGCATCCTATATATATGCAAGCAGAGATCAAAGTAAAAGGAATGTGAATTGTTCTGGACTGGGTAAACAATTACCTGATTTCCATAAACTCTTGATATCTGTTCTAAACTACTCTTTCCTGTCTTTACCTACGAGAATAGCAAGAAAAGGGAATTAAGTGATCCGTCCCTTATTAGATATTAGCATGAACAACGGCTCCGATAAATTAGACAGTAAGAACCATCTTACCCCTGATTTGATAAACTCTTCTGCAGCATAAACAGCATCACTTCCAATGGAGATTTTATCAGCGCCGGATCTGAAATACTCGGCAGCAACTTCCAAGCTAGAATAGTACCTGAGCCAAAGTAACTTGATATTAAATTACCGCGGAAAGTAAATATTGCAAGTGTCCTCGCTTTAAAAAGAAAGAAAGGAAGAAGATCATGTCCGTAGAGACATGTCCACATAAGCAAGGCGAAAAGAAAACTCTTAATATGTACCTGCCACTAGCATCTGTAAAATCTCTTATACCACCTCCGACAGTTAGAGGTACAAAGACATTCTCTGATGTGTACCTCAACACCTATAGAGCATGTGAAGTGGTTTAAATCGGGATTTACAGGGAGCTACGAAAGTACTACTTAAATTCTTATGGACAAAAAACAAATCGTGGTACCTGTATCATTGGCAAATCTCCTAAAGGAAAATCACGGAATCCAGTTATGTTTAAAAAACTTATCTGAAAACCCACAGGCAGCATGGTTAAGTGCCAAACCAAAATCTAATAAAGATATCTTATTGCAACGAAAACGTATACTATAAAAACATACCTCATCTGCACCATCTTTGTAATACTGCCCAGCCAAATCCACTGGTTTGCCAAGGTTTCTAACCTGCACAAGATATGGATGTTAATCCCACCACATTTCAGGTAATATACGGACGTTTCACAAAAAAATCCAAACACCAACATTGTGTTTTACTTTTCACAGAAAACACTGCTCAGGATACGACATTGAAGCAACATTTGGACAGACCTCGTTGTCATTAGATTGCTCTCTCACATCATATTGGTCTCCTTTAGTTACTACAAGATCCCCTTTATCATTAGTCCTCACGTCAAGACAAGCAATCACCTATACACAATTAAAAAAATCATAAGAAAACCTGGCTACTATTAAGAGCAAAGAGAACAATGCTGTGGAGGAGACAGACTTCCAATAATCACAAGACAAAGATTTTACCCTCTTTGCGAGTTTTGAAGCCTTCCCTTCCATTGGCTTCTGTCTTCAAGTGAAATGTAATTTCATTAGACAAGAAAAAAATCAGGAAGCTTACATCGTACATGTAAAGTTAGAGTGAAAGCTACCTGTGTCGCAGGTAATTTTGGATCCAAGAACCTTCTTAAGACAGAAAGCCCCACCTCTGAATATTTCCAGATTCTGAATTAGTACGATACTAAACATGGAAATAGGCTCTGGATAAAGATGAAGACATCAGAAGAAGAAAAAAAACTAGACTACAGTGTCGTACCCCCACTCTTCTCGGGATGGAATTGGACTGCGTGCACATTTCCCCTTCTTATGGAAGATATAAACGATTCACCATAATTGCAGGTAGATGAAATCCATTCCTTATTGTCATTTGACTGCATAATTTACAGGACAAAAACTCTCAAATGTGCAAAGAACAAGCAACAAAATGACACAATAGCGAAAAACGACAAAAAAGAAGAGATTGTTCAGGTCCATACCGGAACGGCCCGATAAGAATGAACAAAATAAACATGACGATTTCCAACATCATCCAAAATTTCAGAATCCTTCTCCACTTGCAAAGCATTCCAGCCAATGTGGGGTATTCTTATACCAGTTGAAGAATCAAAGCGTCCAACTGTTCCCGGTATCACACCGAGGCCTTTGACTGACACAAACATAAAGTTGAATAAGAACAATGTACGCCAGGAAATACATGATATCACAACGCATATCACGTTGACTGTATTGAAGGAAAGGTTCTAAAAGACATAATATGAAGAAAAGGGAGCTAAACCTGGTCCATTTTCCTCGCTAGACTCGAAAAGCAGTTGTAGACCAAGACATATGCCAAGGAATGGACGGTCATTCTCAATATATGTGCACAAAGCTTCAGCCATCCTACAAGCATCAATGAACCGAAAACCGTATATGAAGAACTAAAACATGTTCAAATTTGCAAATGAACTTCATCATCATAAAGCATGAGATGTGTTTCCAAATTTGCTTCATTTTCGGATTCATGCTAATAGATAGACAATCAACAACATAGCTTAATCATCATTCATACTAACCCTGTTTTGTTAAGCACATCCATGGCGGGCGAAAAAGCTCCAACACCGGGAAAAATGAGGCGATTCGCATTCAGGATGTCTTCAGGCGTTTGAACCTAAACATTTCAAAGTTCCCACCCACGATGACATCAATCTCACATCGAAAATCAAAAACTGACGAAGTAAAACTTACGTCTTTGATGCTGAATCCGAGATGACGAAGAGCGTTGCGGACACTACGGACATTCCCGGCACCATAGTCAAGCAAAGTCACAACTACAACTCAGAAAGAGAAATCAAAAGCTTCAGATAAAGAAAGAAAACACAAATTTGAGTTGAGTATAACCAAAAGAGAATACCAGAATCGGAGGTTGAAGAAGATGCGCGAATACAAAGGCTTCTTCTCGGAGATTTGAATTTGAGTTTAGTATCGCCATGATTCTTCCGAGAGAGTAACAAAGAAGTTGGAGAAGAAGCACGAATCGAAGAAGAAAGGTTTTGTTTGGAAGAAAATGGCGCCGCCGTAGCCTCCATTGATAACCAAAAACTCACTGCTCCGATTGCTAAATTGAAAAAAGGTGGTCGTCGAGACTAAAACGGTTCCACTAACTAACGACGTCGTTTTGGCTCATGCAAGTAAGTTATATGTAAATGGGCTTTTAATTGTATATATAACCTTCTCTAAAGAAACATAATGTGCCTGGGCTTTTATCTCCTTTGTTCTTTTAATTCAAAGGTAATGGACGGTTGGTGTACAAACGTAGAGACGGTCAAAACAATAAGAATGGACCACAATTATGTGGTTCAAGAACTATATCCTCCTTAGATTCCGAATCTTCAACCTTTTTTCATTTGTAATTTTGTATAAAATTGTATGCAGTGATAAGAAAAAACGAAACTTTCTTGTTAAAACAAAAATAACAAATAGACAAAACCCACCAAAGAGGTATGGTCTAAAATTATTAACTTTTTTTAAATAAAATTATTATCATTCTTCTATTAAAATTTAAAATCATACGTTTCCAAAATGCAAAATACCAAATGAGCAATGGTCTTCGAACCAAGTGGCGGAGGCTTAGTGATAAGATGACTTGAAAATACTCTCATCTCTCAATTAGCCAATCGAAGATGGTGCCACGTTTTAAATCCATTAGAAAAACCGAAAAATGGACTAGTCGACGGCTAAATTGTCATGGGAGGATTAAACCTTCTAATTATAAAAAAAAATGGTCTTCCCGGTAGTTGCTACGACCCACACTATATTGACCATCTTCCCATGGAAAAAGAGCATTATATAAAACTTCAAAGAAATTATACTCCATGAAAGACAAAATAAAGTGACAATATTTTATTAATTTATACAAAATAAAATGAGTGGTAGTCAATATTTTCCGCTAGTAAAATAAATTTGTCTTTTTTTCTGAAACGGGACTGTAATTTTTATATTTGATAATTTTACGAATTGATCCTCCGATGAGCAAAATATTTTGAATCTGTGAGTTAGCCAACCGGTTAACCAAATATACCAATGCTCCATAAATCGGAACTAATAATTACTAAAAACTTTATAAATTATTATTAATGGTTTCAATAATTCAATTTAAAACGATGTAAATTTATCAAATTAAAAAGAAAATTTAAACATTATCAAAACAAATTTTATAAAATAGCTAAAATTGTTGATAATGATAAAAGACAAAATAATATAAAGAAATCAAATTGAGATAAAAACGAAAATCTTAAAAAGAAACTTCACGTCCGAATCACAACCACAGAAAAAAAAGGAGAAAAAAAAATCTCTTAAAAGGCTTCTCTTCTATGGTTCACTCATCTTCTATCTATTTAAAGCCATTCGATTACACTATCATCAACAAAGTACCCACAAAAACTGTTTTCATGAATCTCTAATCGAAAACCCACATCAAAAGCTATCTCCTTTTCCTCAAATTCTCAACCTTTCATCTTGAATCCTTCTCGCTGTTTTGAGTGACGGTGGTTCTGTCTTCTCCGGCGGCGAGATTTTCATATAAAAAAACTGGGAGAAACAGGTGGTCGACATCACGGCTATACACGGGATATCTCGGGGTGTTAGCTCTCATGTCCATACTGTTCGACGCAAGGGTTGTTTAATCGAGACTAATCCTTCGCCGCACGGAGGACGTGGAGCTTTGCCGTCTGAAGGCGGCAGCCCTTCCGATCTTCTCTTTCTTGCCGGAGGCGGTTCCACCACCACCACCACCACCACCTCTTTTCTTTTCCATTAGTTCTTTTTAGGATTTAGGGTTTGTTGAGAGTTTTCTTCTATTGCTGTTTCGTGGGTGGAAGTTTTTATTTTGCTATTCGAGATTTTTCGTTTTTGAGAATGTTGAAAATCAAGAGGGTTCCGACCGTCGTATCGAATTATCAGAAAGATGAGGCGGCGGATGAATCCGTCGGCTGTGGAAAGAATTGCCTCCGCGCTTGTTGCATAAACGGTGCGTGTCTGCGTGATGAAGAAGCTTTATCATATTTTTCTTCTTTGATTTAACCTGTTTTTGCTTCATCTTCTAATGATCTCTCTCGCTGCGTTTGTTTAGGAGCGAGACTTCCGTTGTACTCCTGCAAGAATCTGGAAAATTCCGGCGGCGGCGAGAAGCTAGTGACCAACCATGAAAATGCTAAAGAGCCTCCGGTGGCTTTCCTCGAGTCCCTTGTTCTCGGAGAGGTAAATTTATAGTATTACATTGAGGAATGATCTGTTGTTTTGATTATGGATTCTGTTGCTTAAAGGAGTCTCTAATCGTTTATAATAATGACTTTTCTTTTTTTGTTTAGTGGGAGGATAGGTTCCAAAGAGGACTTTTTCGCTATGATGTCACTGCTTGTGAAACCAAAGTAATAATCTTTCTTACCTTTGATCTCTAAAGCCAATGTACTTGATGTTTGTTTCTGAGGGTTCTAGAATCTGTATCACATTGTTCTTAAGACAGTCTCTATCTTCTTGTTGTTGTTGTTTTAGGTCATCCCCGGGAAGTATGGCTTTGTTGCTCAGCTAAACGAGGGACGTCACCTAAAGAAGAGGCCGACCGAGTTTCGTGTAGACAAGGTTTTGCAGTCTTTTGATGGCAGCAAATTCAACTTCACTAAAGTTGGTCAAGAAGAGTTGCTCTTCCAGTTTGAAGCTGGCGAAGATGCCGATGTTCAGTTCTTCCCCTGCATGCCTCTTGACGCTGAGAACTCTCCCAGTGTTGTTGCTATCAATGTAAATAAATATGTGAATAGAGCTTGACTTGTTTGATTACTGGTTTCGACTTTCAATAGTATTTGTCGTCTAACAAAAGATTAATTCTGTGTTGTCTTTGACAGGTTAGTCCAATCGAGTATGGGCATGTGCTGCTGATCCCTCGTGTACTTGACTGCTTGCCTCAGAGGATCGATCACAAAAGCCTTTTGCTTGCGCTTCACATGGCTGTTGAAGCTGCTAATCCTTACTTCAGACTCGGTTACAATAGCTTGGGTGCTTTTGCCACTATCAACCATCTTCACTTTCAGGTATGCCTGATATTAAGCCCGAGCACAACTCTTTCTCCCCGGTTTATCTAAGATGGCTTGTCCTGATTGTTTTGGTGATAATTTTCTTGCAAGCAGGCATATTACTTGGCCATGCCTTTCCCATTAGAGAAAGCTCCTTCCAAGAAGATGATTACAACCGCTAATGGTGTGAAAATCTCAGAGCTTCTGAGTTACCCTGTGAGAAGTCTTCTCTTTGAAGGTGGAAATTCGATGCAAGTCCTATCTGATACTGTAGCAGATGCCTGTGTTTGCCTCCAGAACAACAACATTCCTTTCAACATTCTCATCGCTGATTGCGGAAGGCAGATCTTCTTGATGCCGCAGGTATAACTTTAGCTGACAAAACCATTGAATCACTACACTACAGGTTTGAATCCATTGTATAAAGTAACTAACGGTTAGAATGTTATAAATTGCAGTGCTATGCAGAGAAACAAGCTCTAGGTGAAGTAAGCCCCGAAGTGTTGGAAACACAAGTGAATCCAGCCGTGTGGGAGATAAGTGGTCACATGGTGTTGAAGAGGAAAGAGGATTACGAAGGAGCTTCAGAAGAGAACGCATGGAGGCTCCTTGCGGAAGCTTCTCTGTCAGAAGAAAGGTTTAAGGAGGTTAATGATCTCATCTTTGAAGCCATAGGTTGTATTAACCAAGAGGAGGAGGAGCTTGAAGGAACCATAGTTCACCAGCAAAACCCTCATGGAGTCGTTAACCCGAAAAGCAACCTAACTCATGGAGGTCCGATTGCGAACGGAACTGCCTCTGAATGCCTTGTCCTTCAGTGAAGAATCACAGCTCGATGGTTCATATGTATCTCTAATATCTAAATAAGCAAACTCTCTTGGTAGTTGCATTTAAAAGTTCTTGATGTTGTTAATCATGGTTGTGGTTATTTTGTCTCTAAACTCTTGTTCTGTTGTGTTATAAAAATATATATGTTCTTATCATAATGGTGATTATTTGAAACCACCTAAAAGTGGTGGTTGATATGTTGAAATAGGGTTATAGTTTACTTTCCGTAGAAGAAAGCCAAAAGTTTTAAGCATCCAAATTACTTTTACTTGTTTTCTTTGGAGAGTAAAGATCCTATACCTTAACAAATATTAGACAATGGAATCAATAATACCTTTTAAACCAAATAGTATAGACTCCAACATCAAACGAAAGTGACGCAAAAACAAACCAGAAAGTTTTTTGAATCTTCATGACCATAAGTTATAGCTCCTGAAGACAATGATCATATGACCAGAAAAAAAAGTCTTGCAAATCCTAATGCCGATTACTCCTTATCAATTCATTATCACACACGCACTCTCATCAAAGTGTCTAGGCCATAGCATCGCCACCGCAACCACCAGTCTGATGGAGCATTGCATCGATCTCATCACCGTCCTCCATGTCAAGCTATAGTAGTAACAAGCATGGATTATCAGCATCAAAGAGTACAAACTTCTCAAGGTTAGAAAACAAAGTCTGGAGATTGAAAGTGTTTACCTCGTCCGGAGTCTGCTCTGCTCGCAGACGACGACCGTCAAACAAGAAAGCAATGGAGGTGAGATCCACAGACTGTCTGTCACAGTAAGCATTCATAAGCTTCTTCAGCTGAGTGCTTCTCTTGATCCTAAAGAACACCTCATTGCCATCCTATCAACATACAACACAATTCAAAACAAAAGCAACAACAACATGATTCAATCTCTTCCTGATCAAGGGTTAGAGACAATATAGGAAGCAATAAGAGAATCTAAATTATCTAATGCCTCTCCCTCTCTTTGGGTAGTAAAAAGAAAAGGTAAAGCTACTTCTCTGAGAATTTCAAACATAAACACAAGCAAAAAAACAACCTTGAAACTCACTACAGAAAAACTACAAATCCATCAGCTAAGAAAGTTTCCATATACTCAAAAAGGATTAACCTTTTCGAATCCAGAAACAAAAAAGAACGAACCCTAAATTTGCTAAACCAGATCGGAAAGAAAAAACCCCAAATTGCAGCTAGATGAGACCTTAGAATTCGAAACAAAAATCTTCAGAAAAGAAAACCCATGAAGGATCAAAAGAGAAAGAGAAAGACAGAGAAACATACCTGACCCTTGACCTTGAGATTGATGTGAGCTCCTCCATCTCCAGGCTTCTTGTCTTCTTCCTGATTTGCAGACATCGCTCTGTTCAAAGATTTTTCGTTCCTCCGGTGAAGCCGAAGTGAGAGATTCGAGCGAACAAAAGAGTAATGGCTGCAGAGAGATGAAAGTAAATAAATAAGAGTAAACTACTTCGCCGTGAGTTTTCAACTTTAGAGACGACGCATCGGATTCCTCCTTATGATGATGATAAAGAGTGTGAAAACGTAGGGCATCTATCCAACGGCTGATATTCTCTATGTTGTCTTTTAATCCAACGGCTGAGATTGAGTTAAAAATCTCATCTCAACGATGTCGTTTCAACGTAATGGGCTTTGTATATATATTGGGCCAAGCCCTATTTGGTTCAAACCCATTGCTCTGGATTCATTCATTGATGTGTTCCTGACTTTACGTTAGTCCTCTCTATCCACTCTCCATGATAATACCATATGATGACCATGTAACAAGAAAAAAGATATGTGCAAAATAAAAAGATAATAGGAAAAAAAAGAAAGATTAGTTGAGGAATTAACGAAATTATATGCAAGTCATGTACATAGAAAGAATCAAGTTTTTGTTTTTTTTTTTTTGTTAAAGCAACAAGAAAAGTCAAGTTTACTTTAATACTTTTACATTACCTGAATATTATTATGTTAAGTTTTTTAAAAGCTAAAAATAGAGTTATAAAAAAACACTCTTTTAGTTAATCAATTTTTTCTGGTATTGTTCCGTGTTATTAGTTATCCCATTTTCTCCACTTCTTCTTTTCAGTTTTCACCTAAAAATCTTATTATATAAACAGACAAGACTCTTTCTTTTTGTCTCCATATCCAGCAAACGACAATACTTTCTGCGTTTCATCGCCTCCTTACCGATGAAAACCTTCATAGCTTATCTCCTCCTTTGTCTCTTCCCAGTCATTTCTTTCGCACACGCAGGTTGATTTTTTCATATCTTTACACAAGTTTCTATATCCATGCATATACGTACTTGCGGGTCCGCAGTAAGAATTGTGGAGCTATAAAATTTTACGGTGCTGAGGGCGAATTTTTTAAGTTTCACATGCATGTTAATGTTATCTCAGAAAAGTTTGGGACCGCGACGAATGTTTCTACATGCGCTTCTGATGTCTAATACGTTCTCTAATTTTACATTTCTTTATGTTCCCACAGGTTCTGGAATGGTCGGAGTAAACTACGGCCGGATAGCTAACAACCTTCCGTCACCGGATAAGGTAGTGAATCTTCTTAAATACCAAGGAATCAAACGTGTCAAAATCTTCGACACGGACAAGAATGTCCTAACCGCACTTGCAAACTCCGGCATCAAAGTAATCGTCTGTGTCCCCAACGAGCTTCTCTCCTCCGCCGCCTCTCACCAATCATTCGCCGACGAATGGGTCAAAACCAACATTCAGAAACATTTTCCAGCGACGCAGATCGAAGCTATCGCCGTCGGCAACGAGGTGTTCGTCGACCCAGCGAACACGACGCCGTTTCTCGTCTCCGCGATGAAGAATATTCACAGCTCTCTCGTTAAGCATCGCCTCGACAAATCGATCAAGATCTCCTCTCCGATTGCTCTGAGCGCGTTGGCTAGCTCTTACCCTCCTTCTTCCGGTTCTTTTAAACCGGATTTGGTTGAACCGGTTATTAAACCGATGCTTGCTCTGCTTCGCCAAACGTCGTCGTATCTTATGGTAAATGTTTACCCGTTCTTCGCTTACGCAGCCAACGCCGATAAAATCTCCTTGGACTACGCTCTGTTCAGAGAGAACGCCGGAAACGTAGATTCCGGCAATGGATTGAGATACAACAATCTCTTTGACGCCCAACTCGACGCCGTCTTCGCCGCCATGTCTGCCGTCGGATTTCACGACGTTAAAGTTATGGTGACGGAGACAGGATGGCCTTCCGTCGGAGACAAGAACGAGTTCGGCGCTAGCCACTCTAACGCGGCGGCGTATAACGGCGGGCTCGTGAAAAGAGTTTTAACGGGTAACGGAACGCCGTTAAGACCGAGGGACCCACTCAACGTTTATTTATTCGCTTTGTTTAACGAAAACCAGAAACCGGGGTCCACCTCCGAGAGAAACTACGGATTGTTTTACCCGGACGAAGCTAAAGTGTACAACGTTCCGTTCGCCGCCGCGGGAAGGAAAAAGTCAACGCCGGTCAAAGGTCACAGAGCTCATGATCCGGTGTCTCACGTGGCACACACGTGGTGCGTCTCGAACGGGAAGGTGACGAAGGAGAAGCTCCAAGCGGCTCTTGATTACGCTTGTGGACAAGGAGGAGCTGATTGCCGTCCGATTCAACCAGGTGCCACGTGTTACAATCCTGAGACGTTAGAAGCTCACGCTTCGTACGCTTTCAACAGTTACTACCAGAAAAACGCGCGCCGTGCTGGCACGTGCGACTTTGGTGGAGCTGCTCACGTGGTCTCGCAACCTCCTCGTACGTATTCTATAAACATTTGCATGCAATTTATTATTTTAATCTGATTCGAATTATCAAAAGATTATACATATTTGGTAAAAAAAAGAAATGATTTTCTTTTTGCTTTCGGTATTAAATTTTTTTGTTTTCGAAAAGATCTTGCAAATTGATAGTCAGTTATATATCGTATCTTCTTAGCATTTTTTTCAGATAATACGTGTGTATATAACTTTAAGATATATATGGTGACGTTTAATATTTTTTTAATAGAAAGCCATTTTTATTTTATATCTTTGTTGATTGCAGGATACGGAAAATGCAAATTCCCCACAGAACACTGAGGCTGATTTTAAGTTTCGATATTTATTTTGTACTTTTGATATGCGGGAATATATTTATTTTACTATTTAATTGTTATATACACGTTTTGGTTCATATCTTCTTTTGATTTGAAGATTATTTGTATGATGATCCGTATCTAATTATTTCAACTGTTCGTAATTTTTCTTTTACATGCTAAAAAACTATATAATCTCGAATATTGTATATCAACAAACTAGAATTCAAGTTGTTATCTGTGGATATTTTATTATCGGAAATTAGCTTTATAATAGTCATTTTTAAAGAAACGATTAAATCCTCTAGATAATTACTCCCTCTGTTTTTAAAATGTGTAGTTTTGAGGTTTAAATTTTGTTTGATAAAAAGCGTCGTTTTACATTTTCGATACAAATTTATTAAGAAAATTACGGTTTTGGCTTCACTGTTTTATTGTATTAAATGGAGAGAGAAATTTTTTTATGTTTTAATAAAAGACATATAAAATTTTTTAATAATTTTCTTAATTTGTGTGGAAAATGTCGACACTTTTTGTAAAAATAAATGGAGTATTTATCAAACAAAAAAGTCCTCGATAAATCCCAAAATCTGAGCGATTACTTATAACTGAATTATAACGATCGAACTCTAAAAATTAAATAATCTGAGGTATTATCTGAAAAAGATATATATATATATATATATATCCTCTAAACCCTATAAAACATCATCAACATTCCTAAAGTTTTATATCAAAGGTCACCTTTCAACATGGATGAACAACGTCTAATAACCACCGAAGAAGTTCCAGAACTCCATTCGATATCGTCCATCAACCAAGTATCAAAATCATCTAAAATTACTTCATCATCACTATCATTATTTCTAATCTCTTTCGCCGCCGGGATCTTCTTTGTTTCGGTAATTATGTTTACACTCATATTTTATCCACATCCGGCTAAACCAATCATTCAGCTACGGTCAATGAATACATCATTCAACAACGACCAACACGTGTCAGCAGTTTTCCATGTCGAAAACGCTAGCCCTGACTACTATATCAGGTACGAGAATCTCTCGGTGATGATGTATTACAGGAACATATTGTTGTGGATCGTGAAAGTGAGCGACTTCACTATGTCGGGTAGGGTTGGGGACGAAGTCTTTGTAAAGGGAAACATTTTTGATGATGAGGCTGCTATAGAGATGTTTGATGATGCGGAGTTGTTTGGAAGTGCGGAACTAACGGTTATGTTTGTAGGGAGAATATCGCGATATCCACTAAATGTTGACACGCCTGAACATTTGGACATGAAGGCAATTTGTTCGAATGTGGAAGCTAAGTTTTCTTCTCGTGAAGGTGTAATCAAAGGGACAAAGATACCGAGTTTGTTGTTTGATGGTCAACACTATTGTAGTGTACATCTTCAACGTTTTCTAAATGCAATATAGGTATAACTTTCTTTCTTTTTTTTGGATTTGACAAGATGTATGATGATCGATCACTTTATGATTGATTAGTGATGTTTTGGTGATTATTGGTTTTTTGACATTGTTTGATGATGAACTTAGGTTTAGTTATGTTCTCTTATACGAGTTAAGTTTTGATCATATTGTGTGAATCTGCAAACGCCGGAAATAGATATAGATTGGCAATGGAATTGGTTTTAAAAACAATTTTGACTATATAGTATTTATATACCGGAAGTATTCAAAACATAAGTTTATTTTAGCTGATTTTCGGAAAAAGTATCATTTTAACATTTTCTATACATATTAAAAGAATAATTAAAAACTTTTATTTGTCACATTAGCATTTTCGTATTTTGACATGTCATTGAATATTTAACTTTTGAAAACCAAATTAAATATTTCAATTTTACACATCAATTTTTACATTCCTTCCACATCACTACGGCGCCATTTTGCTGAAGAATGGTACCCATCTATCTTAAATACATCGATCCTTTGCACCTTCTGGAAATTAATTAAATGTAAAACCATTAAGAGTTTAGTTTTGGGAAATTGAACAAGATAGTTGAAATTTTTTTGATTATTTAATGTTCAAACATTGCTAAAATTCAACGCACTCTCTCCAGTATCAAAATGACAAAATTGCCCTTATTTCAAATTTTGTTTTTCTTTAATTTTTTTGTTTAAAGGGCAAATTGTGAAGAAAATGTAAAAGATTACCTAACTTTTTCAATAATAAAAAGTTAATGTTATTTAGTTAATTAATTATTTTCTATTGAATATTGACCAAATTCACTCTTTAGTTTTAAGATTTAATATATTTTTTGAGTTTATCTATGTGAATTAAATAATATTCACTGAGAAAAAGCTGATACAGAAAAATCTGAAAAGAAGAAAAGAAAAAAAAAGAATATGTAAGAGCCGACTCTTACATGAGAGCCGTAAGAGTCGGTTCTTACATGAGTATCTTAGTTTTTTTGTTGGTTAGAATTTCTTCATTTTTGGATAGGTTCCGGTTCGGTTTTTTCGGTTTTTTTTTGTTTTTTCGGTTTTGTTATTGGTTTTTTTTATGATTTTTTGGGTTTCGGATCCGTTTCGAATCCGTTTAAAATTTCAAGAACCGATCCGAAGATCCGAATGCCCATACTTTTTGGGGTCAAAACTACTTCATTTTCGAATAGGTTCCGGTTTGATTTTTTCGGGTTTTTTTTGTTTTTCGTTTTTTTTTTGGTTTTTTATGATTTTTCGGGTTTTAGATTCGTTTCAGATCCGTTTAAAATTTCAAGAACCGATCCGAGAATTCGAATGCCAGACCTATTTGGAAGTTTGGTTAGTTACAAAGAAAAAATTGAAGAACCCCATTTAGGGTTCTTGCAATAATAGAAAAAAATGTTAACTTGAATCACAAGTCTAAAAATTTTGCAGAAGAAATGATTTAGTCTAACAACATGAACACCTGACCTTCTCGCAACCATAACCAAAATATGTAATACAACCAACAGATGAACTAGAATGCTTTGAAGCATATAAGAAGATAAAATGGAATCGCAAGTCTGAAAATTTTGCAGAAGAAATGATTTAGTTTGACAACATGAACAACTAACCTTGTCACAACTAAAACCAGAATATGTAATACGACCAACATATAAACTAGAATGCTCTGCAACCTGTAGGAAGATAAAGTGGAATCACAAGTCTGAAATTTTTGGAGAAGAAATGATTTAGTCTGACAACATGAACAACTAACCTTCTCACAACAAGAACCAGAATATGTAATACGACCAACAAATGAACTAGAATGCTTTGCAGACTGTAAGAAGATAAAGTGGAATCACAAGTCTGAAAATTTTGCAGAAGAATTGATTTAGTCTGATAACATGAACAACTAACCTTCTCACAACCAGAACCAGAATATGTAATACGACCAACAAATGAACTAGAATGCTATGCAGTCTGTATGAAGATAATGTGGAATCACAAGTCTGAAAATTTTGCAGAAGAAATGATTTAGTCTGACAACATGAACAACTAACCTTCTCACAACCAGAACCAAAATATACAATACGACCAACAGATGGACTAGAATGCTCTGCAGCCTTTTAAGAAGATAAAGTGGAATCATAAGGCTGAAAATTTCGCAGAAAGAATTGATAAACAAAACCAGCTTACCATCACACCACCAGAGACAATAACACCATAAGATCGGGGGGGGTCTTGAACTAGACAACTCTTGAAGTTGTTGAAGATAAGATTAGTAAGACTCAAAATTTCACAGAAAAAGCTTTAAAACCCTTCGCAAACTATCTCACCTTCAATTGGATCCTTGCCTTTAGCGAAGATACCTCCGAAATTTCCTTATAATTCTACGAGACATCGAGGTTGAGTTTCTTGAGGAGTTCCTCACATTTCTCCAGGCCACCATGTCCGTATGTTCTGGCATCTTTAATGTGACGAGCCTTAGCAAGAGATAGACACATATTATAATATCCTGGTTAGGATTAAGGAAAAAACCAGAGAAAGTGCAAAACCAATAAAAACACAGTCTTAAGCTTGAAAGATACATGTTCGCCACTAGAAAGCAACAACCCAACTCCTTTTCCGAAATTTCCAATGCTTCTTGGAAGTCAAAACGTGCTGTCTCAGTGAAAGTGACATCTTTGCCTAGCGCAATTTGGGTCGTCTCAAACCATTTGTACGCCGAACACATACGATCCAAAGCCATTTGAAAGTGACATGACATTTAATTAAATATTATAATTTTATCATGTTTGCACGTATAATAATTAATATTAAATGTTTTAACATAAATAAAATGTTTAATATTCAACATTCAATTTTTAATGGAAATAAAAAATTTATTTATTTATGTAAAATTGAAATTTTGTCTACACGAAATTTCAAATTTTAAATACTACACATGTCAATAATCCGATCAATTAATGACACGTGTCGAAATCTCATGAGTTATAATTTGACGACGTGGAAAAAGATGGATTCATATTTTTGATGAGAACAATGATAAATTAAATAACTATTATTAAAATTATATAAAGCTTATATAAGTTAAGTGGGTCAAAATGGGTACAAATGAGTAAGTGTAATATATTTAATTGATCTTAATATTTAATTGGGTTTTAACGGATATTAGAGTTTAAACCGCACATCCGTGCGATTATTTTTTTCATTTTATAAATGTATAATTTTAATATTATTATAAACATTTAAATGGTCTCTTATTACATTATTAATATACAGTGACTTATTTTATACATTTTAATTTTTATTAATTGTTATTAAATTTCGAGTTAGGTACAATAAATTCATAATATGAAATAATCAAACAGAGAATCTTGTATTTTGAAGATATATAGTTGTAAATATAAAATCAGAAGATAATTTATACAATTATATGGTATTGGTGCGAGATTTAGGCAGCGAAGTCTCTGCGGTCTATTGGTTTCTTCTTTCATATTTTTTCGAAGTCTAACTTTTTAGCTTTAAGATTTTAGTTTGTTTCACAAATAATGTCGTTTTATATTTTCGATTCAAATTAATAAGTAAAATTTCGGTTCTAGACTCATTTTTTTAATGTATTATTGTATAAATTGAAGAGAATTTTTTTTTAAAAGTATTAATGAATTATAGATAAAAATTTTTAACAGTTTTTTTAATTTGGATAAAAAGGTGTTTGAATGATATTTTTTGCCAAACATGAAAAATATTTGGGCCCAATAATACTAAACAAGTAACCCAACAAAGTTGTGGCCGATGAAACTCTGTCTTTCTGACGAAGCTGGCTTTGTTTCGTCGTGTTTCTTGCGACCTTCCGATCTTTTACTTTCTATCACAGCTTCATCGTCGTTTTTTAACGAGAAAGGTCTAAGCTTTTCCCAACGTTACGTTTTGGGTACCCGCTTGTTGCTTTCAGTTTAACTTACACCGCACGGGTAAGTTTGAATCCATTTTCGATTTATTCTGGTAGCACGCCACATGTTTGATGAAATTCCCCAAAGGGACTCTGTCGTAAAGACTGTTTTTTTTGTTTGTTTTCAACAACACTAGCACAGAACGAAGATGCAGCCGCAGAGGTTGAAGAAGGCGATAATTGATAATCCTAAGAAGCTTGGGAACCTAATTGATCTCGTGAATCTTCCATCTACATTACGAGAGTTCGTTGGTCAATCTCAGATTTCTCGTCTGGGTTGTTTCATGCGTGTTTGGTCGTATATCAAGACCAACAATCTTCAGGTTAGGAAATGAGATCATCTTTAAGTTTTTTTTTTAGCTAAAGACTTGTGTTTTGCAATTTATTGACTGATTGTTTTTTTGTTTATAAAAGGATCATAAGAACAAGAATGTGGTGAATTGTGATGAAAAGCTAAAGACCATTTTGCTTGGGAAGCAGCGAGTGGAATTAGCTGAGCTTCCTTCTCTTATCAAGCTGCATTTTCCTAAAGAACCAAAGTAGAATTGTCTGAAAAAAGTAAGTCTGTAGCAGACCTCAACATTGGTTTCTTTAGGGTCTTGTTTGTTCATTAGATGTTGGTCTCTGTTCTTGGGATACATAGAGAGCATTGATACTTCAAACTTCTACTAGTTGAACGCTTTGAGATGCAGATTGTCTTAGCTTTTTTGGTTTCTCGATTCAATTCCATTTTTGTGTTCTTTTGCAAACAGTTTCTCTCTGTGAATGTTGGTGATCTGATCCGTCTTTATTACCTCGAAATAGTGTCTTTCTGTCGTTACAAACGAATACAAAACAAGAAAAACGGTTCCTTTACAGTTTACAGCTTGACTGATCATTAGTGTACAAGGAATATAAGACTACACTCATACAAGTTAGCAGAAGAAAGAATGTAGCATGTAAAGTAATCTGTTTGTGGTATATGGTTTGATATGATGGATCCTCCCAAAATACATATTTGCTTGCATGTGAGTATGTGAAAGTGTCGATTTTATTACCCAATCAGCTCATCTCCTAGTATCCCGATGCAATGTGGAAACCTGCAGGATGATTAAGAACACAATCAGAAGAACTTATGACTTAAAGAGTAGTGTTTGGAAGGGAATAAGGCTTATAACTAACCAAATGCTCCAGGATTCTAAATGATTTTCATGACCTTGTCATGTGGAATTGCAAACCCCAGCTGGACTCAGTTCAGCTCATAGTCTAGTTCCGCCCTTGAATTTTCTTCCCACATTGTCGTATCCTTTGATGCACGGATTCCATGTGCGTTCTTTCCAGGAGCAGGCATCCGATTTCTTGGGAACTCTGAGTCGGTAAATGTCTTTGATGAAAAATCCCCTAGGATACTTCGACTGATGGGGTTTTCTCCCATGCTGGGTTCATTACGCGTGTATACATTTGGAAATCTTTCATCAGCGCATCCGCTGCAGCCCACATGCCGGCCCTTTTGAGTCCTGAGAACATTGCTGTGAATGTTTTATAATCAGGCTCCACTCCTCTGTGCTTGAGGCTACAGAACAAACCACCTGCTTCTTTCACCATACCAGCCTTACACATCTGATGAATCACGATAGTGTATGTGATAACATCAAGATCATTTCTAGTCTTTTGCATTTTTTCGAAAAAACCCAATGCTTCCTTTACCTTCTCATTAGCAAACAGACCAGCTAACACAATGTTGTAACTCCTGATATTGGGATGTAGACCATTAGAAGTCATCTTTTGAAAAACATCTTTGGCACGATCTACATAACCCGCATGAAAATAGCCCTGGATAAGAGTGTTGCAGGAAACTAAGTTCATGGCCACTCCTCTTTGAGACATCTCGTGTAAAACGTTAAACCCGTCCTGTACCCTCCTCAACTTGAAAAATCCATTTGCAAGAGTACTGTAAGTCACGACATTTGGGGCGCAACCCTTGCGTATCATCACTCTAAGCATTTTTACGGCCTCATTTACACGACTGTGCATGCAAAGCCCATAGATCAATGAACTGTAAGTGAAAACATTAGGATCTACAGACAATCGGATCATCTCCTTGTACATAGCGTCAGCCTCTATAAGCTTCCCACCTCTCACCAATGCATGGATCAATGCACTGAAAGTGATTACATTAGGTTCAATACACCTAGCCCTCATGCTGTTCACTAGCTGAAAGGCTTTACTCAATTCACCGGAATTACAAAGTCCGTTTATGAGAGAGCTGTAGGTCACAACATTCGGTGTGACTCCTCTGTTCACCAGATCATTGAAAATCTCCACCGCTTTATCCACACGTCCGATTCTGCAAAGACTATCAAGAAGTATAGTGTAGACTACAACATTGGGCTCAATTCCCATTTCCTCCATTTGACTAGCAACATAAAACGCATCTTTGATTCTATTTACGCGACAGAAACCATTAACGAGCGAGCTATCCGTTACTACGTCCGGCTCAATCCCAAGTTTCAACATTTTCCCCAAAATAGACAAAGCCAAAGAGGGCTGAGAGCAGCGGCAGAAACAATTGACTAAGATATTGCAAGTATAGCGATCAGGCGAAACTCCAACATCTTCTACAACATTCCAGAGAGCGATCACGAGCTCATACCTCTTCATCTTCGTAATAGCAGTAAGTACTTTGTTGAATTCAACAATGGAAGGAAGGGGATAAGACTCAGCCATGAGTAGGAACAAATCAGCTGCATCTTCGCACTTCAGATTGTGAAGCCCATTTCTCAAAATTTCTCGATATCCTCCATTAGCATTAGAAATAGATCGAATCCAGAAACTGAAACAGCAAAGTCTAAACGACGGAGCAAGCCCAGAAGGATTATTACAGTTCTTCAGAAAATGGCGATGAAGAAGAAAACTCTTAACCGTCGACGAAATCGCAGCCGCATTCAACCACCGCATCCAATCGACTTTCCTCCGGCTTGATTTGGGTTCGATCCCAAACTCTCTGTCTCTGTGATTGTTCGACCATAAACCCTAAACCCTGAAGATTTTGCAGAGACAGCGAAGGCGCTTGAGTGAAATAGAAACTCTAACCGGTTATGCAACAATTGAACCGAACAGATTCATAACCAGTCAATTAAAACGTTTATGTCAAAACCGAACCGATGTGACTCGATCCTCTTCTTGTTCATCAATTGGTCTCTCTTCCTGCTTCTCCAATGGCACACGCTCTTCTCTTGTCCGAATCGACTGTTGAAAAATGTCGCATTTTGCATTCTCTCACTCCTCCTTTACTTTTCTTCTCTCTCTCTCTGATTTGTTGATATCCTCTTCTTGTATTTTTGGTTTGAACACTGGAACCATAAGAGTCTCAGAGTCTTAGATGAAGATCAAAAGTCAGCGTTTTTGGGTTGTAGATTCAAGATTCAGTTTCGATTCTGCATTATTTTTGTAGGGTCAACATCAAAATAGCATCTTTTAAGCAGTTACATGATGAATAAGCTTTGAGATATCAAGAAACTTGACTAGACAACTTGTTACAGAAACATCGTTAACAAATACAGAGAAACTTAGAAGAAAGAATGTAAAATAAACTGAGCTTTGTGGTTTTGGCACTTCTTAGTTTAATCATTGAAACCGAGATAAGTCATATTTCAGAACATGGCTTGATATGATGGAGTTTGTCTTCTCTGTTGGGTGAAATGAGTCCCAAAACACATACTTGCTTGCATCAGAACATGTGAAAGGATTCATTCTATCACATAAGTAGCTCATTTCATAGTATCCTGTTCCGCAACACGCACTCCTTACATTTTGGAAACCTGAAACATGCAATTTCAAGAATGAGAAAAGGAGGATTCTTGGTGTAGGATATTAGTATAAGAACTTAGAAACTAACCGAATGTTTCAGGATGGTTTATGATGTCTGAAACAATGTCATATGGATTCGAAAACACTAGCTGGATGTCGTTAAGCTCGTTGTTAAGCTTTGAGACTTTCTCATCCAGCTTGGTGTTGAAATTTGTAGCTACAATGTTGTATTCTTCGATACATTGGCTTCCGTATAAGATCCGTGTTGTTCTTTCCAGGGGCAAGCATCCAAAGGGAGATAGTCCAGAGAGAGATATCTTACGAGCTCCTAGTTTGTATATGTCTGTAATGAAGTCTCCTGCTATTCCTACTAGGAAACTCTGGTACTCATCCACAGAGTATTGCCGGGATCTGCGTGGAAGCAGATAGTAATTCTCTAAGAAGTCGTTGGTTCCGATACTAATCAAGTAAAGTGCTTCCTTGATAACTTCATTAGCTTTCTCTTCGCCTAAGTAGCTTCTTAGCCTTGTCTGGTATTCTTTGTAGTACTCTACTTCCTTCCAAAGCGGCATTACAGACTTTCGTTATTCGATAACATTTTCGAAAGAAACTATGTCAGTTTTAGCATAGTGTGATCTTGAACATGGTATATATAGCTAATGTATGATCTTGACTTACTAACACAGCAGATGTTTCATTGTCTAATCCAGTTCCAGCTGAAGCGAAACAAACACCAGTGGCGAAGTCTGCGATGTCGTAGGCTGGATCTAGATACGCAGGGACTGTGTTCTTGAGTCCAAAACCTTCAGAAATGAAATCCGGTGGAATCCTACCGTTTGAGAATCTCCCAGTCGCTTTGCCATCAAAGTAATCCCGACCATACGGCTGGAAATTACTCTTTAGAACCGTAGAAATCTGGTTATTGTTGCCTGAATCCACAGTTGAATCTCCAAATACGATAAGTGCAGAAACTTTCGCATCCGTTTCAAGTATCTGCACCAAGAGCTGCGTTGCAAGCAACAAGAACACAAGAACAACTCTGTTTTGCAACATTGTTTTTACACAAAGTTTTGAACTTTCTTTGTTTGGCTTCTGCAAACAAAGAACCTTTAGGAGTGAGAGTGATTTGAGAAGAACAATAAGCAAGCATTAAAGTGAGAGAAAGAGAGGTGTTTTATAATCAAGAACCTGACAGAAACAGATTGTTTCAGTACTCTTGTAGCTTATTAATAGCTTGGGCCTTTGTTAGATGATGCTTATTTAATATACCTTATACTGTTTTGTATCTGTATTTTGGTTCTCTGGCCATAGAGATTTGACTGTGAGTTAGTTGAGATGGAGTTATTGAGCCAATAATGAATATAGAGAGATATGTAAGCAATTTTGCTTGAAGTAGAAGGATTCATATACTTGCAAGCTTTAGATTTGTATAACGAATCTTCTCTTTTTTGTGCTGGATTCGCGCACAAAGCTCTGCCGTTTCGCAATCATAAAGATGATTATATGTGCACTTGACAAGCAAGGTTCATTGTCTTTTTAAAAATTTGGATGGTTTTTGTGATCTTTGTCCCACGTTTTGGGGATATTTTAGCTCAACCATAGTGTTTTGGTTGGTGCAACGAACGACAATAACAACAAGTAACGGCAACAAAGTGTCTATCATGCGACAAATGTGACATTAGTGATGACTTTGTGTTTTCTTTAGTAAAGCTAAAGTTCATATTTCTGGTTTTGTGAAACTTTTTCTTGTTCATGCAAATCACTACCCATTCTTTTTCATTTTCACAATTTCGAAAATTCACTTGCCAAAATGTCATTCATCCTAGTACTATTCCAACTAAAATTGAGCGTTTGGTTCTTCGGTTTTATTTGGTCGATTCTTTTGGTTTTCGGTTTTTTCGGTTCTTAAAAGTTGGAATCATTCGGCTCTTATAATATTTCGGTTCAGTTTCGGTTCGGTTCGGTTCAAGTTGGATTCTAGTTGAATTAAGTAACCATTCTAGTACTAATGTTCAAATATTTTTGAGTTTTGTTTTGTTATTTTTGGGTATATTCAGATAATTATTTTGTATATTTTAAAATATTTTTAAGTATTTTTAGATGTTTTCATTTTTTTCAGTTCCTAAAAATTGGAACAATTCCGTTATTTTATAACTTTGGTTTGGTTTTGCTTCATTTTTTCTTCCGGTTTAGTTTTTTTGTTTCGATTATTATGCCCATCCCTAATTTCAGCACAAGTAAATCAAATCAATATTTTTAAGTTATTCATTCACACAATTTTCTCAATGAATTAGGGTCTTACAATAATAAATTACGGTAATACCCTCGCAGACTCACTGAAACAATGCAGTCAGCATCGGGCAACACTCGTGCATCGGTAAGGTTATTTCCGTAAACTGCAAAAAAGAAAAAAAGGAGAAACCCAAAGAAGAGAACCAGATTTGTCTTTCACGAAGCGCGTCTCTCTGCGTGTGTGTGCGCCTCCCATTTTCCTCAAAACAAATACTTTCGATTCTCTTCTTTTCTCCGTCTTTGATCTCTCTGCTTGTTTCTCTGTGCATCCATCTCGATGTTGGTTTCAAGAATTTTGTCACGAGTTTCCCGCAACGCGGGCTTACGCTCTTCTCTCTCCGCCGCCGTCGCTTCTCCGGCGAGGACCCAGGTTCCTGTTTTCTCCGGCCAGATTCACTCCTTCGTTCACGACTTCTCACCCAAGGTTTGATTTTGTCGTTTCCCGTATCGTATTTCAGTTCAGGGTTTATCTAGGGTTTAAGAGTTTCCCCAGATTTGATCTCAATTCGAACTTCTGGTTCTGTTTCATTCATCTCTACATATGTTTGATCCTTTTATGCGTGTTCTTGCACTGATAATTGATGAATCGATTCACCCATTTTTGCATCATTCTGGGGACAGCTTGTTGCAGCTCAGGTGTCGTTTCCAATTCAAAGGTTCTGTTTTTTTTCTTCTACATCGCCTGAATCTGATGAAAAGAAGAACAACACTGAGGCCTCGAAGACAAGTGAAGAGAAAGTTATAGCTGAGGAGGCAAACGAGTCTGGTCTTGACTCTGAATCAAAAGATTCTATGGCAGATTCTGCGCAAAGAAGGCGGAAAGGTGCTAAACGAGCTGCGTTTTCTGAATCGGGTTCAGAGAGTGATGATGATGAGTTGTCCAAGGAAGATTTGGTGAAGCTCGTTGCTGAGAAGGAAGAGCTACTGTTGGCAAAGGAGAACGATATTAAGAATATGAAAGATAAAGTTCTTAGGACTTACGCAGAGATGGAGAATGTCATGGACAGAACAAGACGTGAAGCTGAAAACACCAAAAAATATGCCATACAGGTTAGTCTACAAGAACTTGGTTTGCAGATTTCGCTTCACATATCAGTTTCTAAATACGTATAAATACTCTATATATATATGCAGAATTTTGCAAAGAGCCTTTTAGATGTGGCTGATAATCTTGGAAGAGCTTCTTCGGTTGTTAAAGAAAGCTTCTCAAAGCTTGACACCTCGAAAGATTCTGCTGGAGCTACTCCACTGTTAAAGACCCTTTTAGAAGGTGTGGAGATGACCGAGAAACAACTAGCTGAGGTATATACATTACCAAATTTCTGTGTAGAAATGTAGCTATGTCTAAGACCTAAAGTAAGCAATGTTGATGAGATGCGTTATGTCTGTTTGCCTCTGCAGGTATTTAAGAAATTTGGTATGGAGAAGTATGATCCTATAAACGAGCCGTTTGATCCAAACAGACATAACGCAGTGTTCCAAGTTCCTGATGCTTCAAAGCCAGAAGGCACAGTGGCTCATGTCTTGAAGGTAAATATACAAAGCTCGCTCCTTTTTGTTTGTATCTATAACATCATACTGTAACTATTGATGTCGATATCTACAGTCTGGATACACATTGTATGATCGAGTTATAAGACCAGCTGAGGTTGGTGTTACTCAAGGAGGGGAGAACCAAGAAGACAAGAAAGAGTCTGATGCTTAAAAAGAAGCCATTCAATTTTGCTACGGTTCTTTGTTTCGAGTAATTCATACTTTTTCCCGAGTCTTTTGAGTCGTAGTTTTCTCTTGTCCCCAATAAGTTACTGAACATCAAGCTATAATTGTAGCTTCTATAAACCAGAGTTGCACACACTTTTACCAAGTCTCTGTTTGTTAAATTAATCAGACACAGATTAAGGTTTTACATGGTCTGATGCAACCAGAATCTGACCAAAGGTATGAAAACAGAATCACAAAACCTAACACTCCCTTCTTCTTCTTCTTCTTAAAACTCGCCCTGCAACTTATGTCGAAGAATGTCTCCGAGCTTTAGATAAAGCATCTTCTGCTCCTCCTGTCCCAGACTCTTCGATATCTGCAGGAATGATATAACCAAAGATATGACTTTACATTGCTTTAATATACTAACTTCGCGTGAGTGATGATCTTTACCTGGTCTAGGATCATCTCGACGCTGTAGTCCTGATGAACAATGAATGATTGGATATATATGTATGCGAAAATCGACATAACCATCTGAATGCAGGCAACATGATTCGGTTAAAACAATGAAGAGACCATATTGCAGAAAACATTCTGTATCTAGTCAGTAGTAGCTCTTACTTGGCAATCCATTCTGTCGGTAAATCCTCCATGCCCCGGTATGCTGTCTCCGAAATCCTGTCAAAGTAACAAGGCCATGTAAAGATTGTTCTTGGAAGCTCTTAATGGTTAAAATATGTCTAACCTTGATATTGAAAGCTCTTTTGAAACCACTTGCAAAGAAACCACCAAAAGGTGCTATAACGGATGCAAATAGACCGAGGGAGAAAGCGTGCCATTGGATAGGTAGAATCGAGATCTCTTTCCACGGAGACTATTAAGAAAATTTCATATGGATCTTAGTTTCAGAGCAAAGAGTTAATACAAGACAGCATCAATGGCTGGTTGCCATGAGATATGAACTAGTTGCTTACAAATGGAGCAATCCAAGAGGGCAATGGGTAATACTCTGGCCTGAAGAGAGGACCTGGATCACAATGAAGCCAACCGGTTGATAAATCCTGCAAAAAGAATGTAACATAAACGTCGATAATGTAAAGGCTAAGACAAAAGATAGCAATGAGGATAACATTTTGTTACCTTTCTTGGACATGTAAGCCATTGGAATTGGCCTAAGACATTTGCAAACTGTTGTTAAGAAGCAAATAAGCCATCAGTCTCGAGACCAAAAGAAAAGGTTTACGAAATGGATCAAAAGATTGAAGATGGTTTATTACAAAAAACGCAGAGATTATGGTTGCAACCGATGCTCCAATGAAACCTTCCCATGTTTTCTTTGGAGACAACTTGATGAGAGGAGTTTTCCCGAAGTAGAAACCGAAGAAATAAGCCGCAACATCGTTCATAGCAATAAGTGCTGCAGGCAGAAGAAACCTGCATATTTATCCATTTTCAAATGAAGTTGGATCCCTCTGATCAAAGATATGCAATATATAAACCCATTTTACCAGAAGATCCCTTCGAAAATATTGAAAACGGTGAAAGATGATTGAGTAAACACAATGATAAGGATCATATGCGTCCAAGCGTATTGACCAAACTGATACTTATACATCTTCTTCTTCAATGTTAGGATAAACCACATGAAACCTGAAGTCAATTTTGTCAATAAACCCACTAGAGAGAGAGAGTGATATCGGTAGAGAAACATACACACGCACGCACACACGCACAAACCTGCAATGTACAAGAAGTAGCAAATAACCATCTGGTACTTGATCAGACCACTAACAAGCTTATAGATGAATCTATCTGAAGAAGCAGTGTTAACTAGCTGTTGTTGAAGTATGCGTCCATAGACGAACAACATAACCGTGAAGAAGAAATGCCAACTCAAGAGCCTAAAACCGGGCAAGCGACGCTCTTCGTGAGCTCTTCTGCGAAGAAAGAAGAGCTCTCTAGCCATGAATATCTGTATAACCACAACCATAGCCCAAATATAGAGATGACCCATGTAGATAATGAAGAAAACTCCACCAAGCATCCAGAGAGATGAGTATGTCCTTATCAACATTGATCTGTACTTGTTCTTATCACCAAGTAACAGATTGCTTACTTTGCTTACATTGCTTCTACTCACCTCTGCTGGAATCTGAATTTTTAAGTTCAAGAAAATCACTTATCAGTTCAAGAATCTTATCGCATTCAAGCGAATGATAACAATACATACCTCGCTTGATCGCCTACGATGGCGAATGCGAGCAGTTGGAGAGCTTGGAGTATAATTGTAATCCCTTGGTGAATTGGGAATGTTGTGATAATGGTTATCTCTTTGGTTGTTATTGTTCATTCGAGACGTCGGTGTATTAGGATGACTATTCTCCCTTAGCTTTCTAACTCGTGGAGAATTCGGATTAAGATCTTTGTCTGTTGCCATCGAGATCCCTAAGGAAAACACTAATCCTGGATTAGATTCTTCAAAGCAAATGAATAATGATGAAAAAGGTTCTTCCTTTTCTTATGGGTTTGATCTATAGTCTCAGAATTTCAAACAAAACTCGAGCTTTTACATGTTTTGATGGTCATAGACATGTTCATCGAAGATTACTTGGATAACAAGCATAAACAGAGGATTTTTAGATTGAGATGTGTAAACCTAAAACTCTGAATAACTTATCCAAAGCAGAAAAGAGATGATGATATTCAAATGATTAAAATGAAAGGAGCCCACAAAATCGGATGGAATCAAATGTTGACTAATCGAATCATAGGAGAAGAAGAAGAAGAAGATGATAAAAGAGAATGAACTTACAGAAAAAAAAACTAAAGCTTGTGGATCAAATGAAACGTGAAGAGATGATTGGAGATTTGAAAACTCAAAAACTAAATCAGATAGAAAATGTTAAGAATCTCAAAGGTGAGGGAAGATGGTGGTGGTGAAGGTTTCATCACGTTGCCTGAATCATCATCATCATCATCATCATCAATAAACTATTCATGTAGCAGAGAAGCCCATAAGGCCTTAACAATCTAATTTGGTGAGCAAAAACTCAGGGTTTTAATTGTCGTTATGTAATAATATCTAGGCAAAATTCATAATTTACCAAAAGAAGATGTCTGGGTGTAATGTGATTCTTTAAAAAGGTTGTGGAGAAATGTGAAATATTAGCGAACTTTGAGGGGTTTTCGAAGAAGATTTGAGCGGTCTAACTACGACGTCGTTTTGCTATTTACTTCACCATTACAATTTCTTTGGTCGTCTTCTGCCATCGGAGAAAAGCTTAAGGAAAGCTCGTGCTTTGCGTACAAATATACAAACTTATCGTGTGAAGACTTTCATCTAACTATTTCAAAATAACATTTTTTTGCAAGATACATAGAGAGTGGGTATCAAACACGCGTCCCAAGTAGCGAGTGAGGTTAGTACTCAAAGTTGGGCCTAATTAAAAGCCCATACAGGCCCGATTCATTGTTTACGTGAGAGACTTTTTTAAAAAACTATTTTAGCATACATTTTTTTTTTGATAACTTATTTTAGCATACGTGAAAATCAAAAGAAAGTGATGAAGCATGGATGCAAACGTGTCTCAAGTGTAAGAACACAGTCGCGTCAAAAAGACAAAGGAAAGAGATGTCACTAGCTGCATTAGTATGTACGTGCATGTCCTCCACGCACAACTATCGGTTAACTATTTTTATTAGATCATTGTAATCTTTAATCTAGAGCAAAACACACATTGCACACAATCGAGAGAGAGAGAGAGATGGGTACGAAGACGGAGATGATGGAGAGAGACGCAATGGCTACGGTGGCTCCTTATGCTCCGGTTACTTTCCACCGCCGTGCTCGCGTTGACTTGGATGATAGACTTCCTAAACCTTGTAACACCCTTTTTATATCCCTCCTTGTTGTCAATAAACACACGTATCTCTATATCACTATATATGCATGTTATGATCATATATGGATAGATTCAAGAGTGTAATTTGTAAATTGATACATATACATATAGATGATTTGTAAAATGTATGATGGATGCCTAATTAGCGAGATGTGAATAGATATGCCAAGAGCACTACAAGCACCGGACAGAGAGCATCCGTATGGAACTCCAGGTCACAAGAATTACGGACTTAGTGTTCTTCAGCAACATGTCGCCTTCTTCGATATCGATGATAATGGCATTATCTACCCCTGGGAGACCTACTCTGGTATACATCTATAGGTGTATATGTAGATGTTTCAGATTCATTCTTTTTGTTAGCGGATATATGAAAATTTCGATGCCAAACTGTGATTAGGACTGCGAATGCTCGGTTTCAATATAATTGGGTCGCTTATCTTAGCCGCTATTATCAACCTCGGCCTTAGCTATGCTACTCTACCAGTAAGATCTCTCATCCTCCACTTTGACATATATTGCGCGTAAATGATCGGAACCACAATGTTGATATTGTTAATGCAGGGGTGGTTACCTTCACCGTTTTTCCCTATATACATACACAACATACACAAGTCAAAGCATGGAAGCGACTCAAAGACATATGACAATGAAGGGAGGTGTGTGACCAATGCATTTGAAACTCGTTTAAATCAATAAAATGCAAATGGTTTTAACATTAGTATGCTTTTGCAGGTTTATGCCGGTGAATCTGGAGTTGATATTCAGCAAATACGCAAAAACTTTGCCAGATAAGTTGAGCCTAGGAGAACTATGGGACATGACAGAAGGAAACCGTGACGCTTGGGACATTTTCGGATGGTATAATATAATAGTCGTTGCATTATCAACACGCCTTCCTTTTTTAAATTCGTGTATCGGATGAATCTATTAGTGTGGTTGTGATTCATATGGTTTATGCATATTAGGATTGCGGGGAAAGGGGAGTGGGGATTGTTGTATTTGTTAGCGAGGGATGAAGAAGGGTTTTTGTCAAAAGAAGCGATAAGGCGATGTTTCGATGGCAGCTTGTTCGAGTACTGCGCCAAGATCTACGCCGGTATCAACGAAGACAAAACAGCCTATTACTAAAGGTGTACTAAAGTTGCAGCTCTATAGAGAAAGCTTATGTATGGAAATATAGTGAGTTTTGTTGCATCAATCTCTCAAATGTTTGTACAAACCTTGGTTTAATTCCAATTCAAATGCAACTTCAATGTTAGTTATTACTTTACACTACCAAATCTACTATTGAATTGCTTTATATATACTGCAAAATCAAAAGAGAGAAGGCAAGAAGATAGACACACCTCTTATAGTGGAAAGTCTTGAACTTTGAATAGTAAACTTGTTCTTTTGGATCTTTCTATGGTTACATTGGCAATATCAATGAGCTTGGAGTTATGGAAAAGCTTAACAATCTCCTTTACATCGTCTCCGCCGCATTCATCAATAGCCACCACGCAAAACCCGCCGCGATGTACAGTCCTCTCCATCTCTTCCACGACCCGCCACGGAAACAGAGCTTCAGCTAAATGTGCGGTGAAAGCGAAATCGAAAACACCGTCGAAAAAGGGGAGATTGTGAGGATCCGCTCTTTTGACGAGCGGAGGCGAATCGACCAATTCTACGGCGGTGATGTCAGATAATCCGATCTGGGAAAGAGCCATCGGAGCGTGGCCTGCGCCGGCGGAGAGACAGAGAGCTTTTGTGCGATTGTGGATGAAACCCAGATCGCGAAAGCGGAGGAAGTAAGAGGAGAAGGAGGAGACACGCGACTTCCAAGCCCTAGAAGACCAGATTCGAGCGTTCTTCTTGGAGAGAGGAAGATGCTGGCGAGGCGAGAAATCGCAGGTGGATCTCGGGAAATGCGTTTGGGGTTTCGCCGGAAGTTCTGGAAAATTACAAGTCTTCGGCGTCTGAAGAATCATAACCACCGTGATCACTGTTCCGATGGTTAAGAACGCCACAGAAACTCTGTTCAGCGTCTTCTCGACGTTTCTCTCCATCGTCGCCGATCACTGAAGTGAAGCGCGTGGGACTTATTCGCTCGAAATGCGCGTGGAGAGTTTCTGAAAATGGCCTCATTTTAAAGTCTAGGCCCATGTGTACATGGGCTTTGGGTTAAAAAATGTAATTTTATAACATTCGAGGCGAATGTAGAATTTTAAAAAAGAAATGGGGCGGTTTCGAATATTAATAATCTAAAAACATAGTGAGGGAGAGAGAAAATCTGGTGAAAACACCACAGGAGAGGAAAGTCTCTCTCTCTCTCCTCTCTCTCCTCTCTCTCCTGAGGAAGAAGACGAGAGCTAGCTTACATCTCGTGTAGCGAATTTTGCAGATTGTTGGTGAAGGATCGATCGATTCCTTCAGATTTTATCGTATCAAGGACCGTTTCTTCAGGATTCGGTGGTTGAAGAAGAAGAAGAAGAAGAAGAGAGCGAGTTAAAAAATGTCAGACCTAGATCGGCAGATAGAGCAGCTGAAACGTTGCGAGCCATTAAGCGAATCGGAGGTGAAGTCTCTTTGCCTCAAAGCCATGGAGATTCTTGTTGAAGAGAGTAATGTTCAAAGAGTCGATGCCCCTGTCACTGTAAGTACCCTACTTCTCGATCTGGGGATTTGAAAATTCATCTGCAGTAATCCATAGAGAATCGACTTTGCTTTTATCTGGAAAGTAGATTTAGGAGCTTATCGAATCAAGAACTTGTAAGAAATTAGGCGTTCTAATTTTGTTGGTTTCAGCAAATCTTGTTCGAAATGGTGGTAGGATTCAGTGAGCGACTGCTTTTTTTTGTTGGTTTCCGTTTTCACAAGTCGAAAGATTTCAAAGGACATTGAAGTTGAAGCTTGTTAAGTTTACAGTAGATACCATTTCTGTTCTTATGGTTTGCAAGAGATGCTAATCTTTGGAATTTTGTGTTCCTTTTCCACTGGTGAATAGTTATGTGGTGACATCCATGGGCAGTTCTATGACATGATGGAGCTTTTCAAAGTTGGGGGTGATTGCCCTAAGACCAACTATTTGTTTCTTGGAGATTTTGTTGATCGTGGTTATTATTCAGTCGAGACATTTCTATTATTGCTCGCACTCAAGGTAACACTCTAGACGGTGTTTTGCTTTGTTCTGGTTTATGTTTCTTTCCGTAGTATCTTTTACCGAAGTGGTGGGGTGCTTCAATATTCTCAGGTTAGATATCCAGACCGTATAACTCTCATCCGAGGAAATCACGAAAGCAGGCAAATCACTCAGGTGAATGCAGTCTTACTGAATATTTTGATATTTTTGTGTATTTGTCTTCAAAATATTTACAGTCTGGTTTTAGTAGGTTTATGGATTTTATGATGAGTGTGTGCGTAAATATGGCTCTGTTAATGTCTGGAGATACTGCACCGACATTTTTGACTACATGAGGTACTCACCGGTCACCGCATGCATTCCACTTTCTGTGTCTTCATTAAATGATGTGACTCTTTAAACCGTCTTTTTTATGTGCAAAAGTCTTTCAGCTGTTGTTGAGAACAAGATATTCTGTGTTCATGGCGGTCTCTCTCCAGCTATTATGACTCTTGATCAGGTTGATAAAAGGAGCTCTTTCTACTGATATAATTAGAAGTTTCAGCGAGAATGAGTAAATTGACGATCTCATACATGTTATGGCAGATCAGGACGATTGACCGGAAGCAAGAAGTACCACATGATGGTGCCATGTGTGACCTCTTGTGGTCTGATCCTGAAGATATTGTCGACGGTTGGGGAATGAGTCCTCGTGGGGCCGGGTATCTTTTTGGCAGCAGTGTTGTAACGAATTTTAACCACTCAAACAACATAGACTACATAGGCAGAGCCCATCAACTAGTTATGGAGGGTTATAAGTGGATGTTTGATAACCGGATCGTGACAGTGTGGTCAGCCCCAAATTACTGTTATAGGTAAATAAGATACTCCGAAACGTCTATCTCAGTGTGTGTATCTTCTTTGCTATTAGCTTGAGTTTTGCATTTTACTTCCATTTCACTTATGCTCCAGATGCGGTAATGTGGCTTCGATTCTAGAGCTTGATGAGAATCTAAACAAAGAATTCCGTGTGTTCGATGCAGCCCAGCAGGTATGGCACTTTTAATAACATGTTACCTCTCGCTCTGGTTCCAGATGAACTTTCTTGTAGACTGACTTACTCTAAACACAGGACTCAAGAGGGCCTCCCGCCAAAAAGCCCGCCCCTGATTACTTCCTTTAACATGCAAAACTTCAAACCCCCTACTCCCAAAGCAGAAGTAGCATTGATTCAACTCCGTCGAAGAGGAAGAGAATCACAATTCGTACAATTGTTTCAGGCAAGATCTACTTCGGCTACTGAGGTTATCTAAAAGAGGATACTGTTGTTTCCTGTTCATGTGTGATGGTAGTTAAAAGAGTGTTTGTGTCATTCAAGTTTGCACTTCCTTAGGAGATAAGACATCAAACATTTTTGGAACTCACAACTATTTCAATAGAAATTCCACAGGAACCATTAGGACAATTTGATTGCCAGTTTGCAATTGTCCGAATCGAATAGGAACTTGCTAAGATTTATTTCATCAACAATACACACTCTCTGGCATAATCTTCAAACAGATTAAGACTGTTTCAGAATGAATGAGAGACACCAAAGATTCAACAGCAAAAGGATGACAAGTTTTGTTGTTCCACACTGCAAATAAAAAATACAAACAGGAAAACAGATATATTTGAAAGAGATGCATAAGGAGCAGCAGGGTTCTCGTTCAAAGTTGTGCGCTACGTTTCCAATTCCAAGGACATGGATGGATACTTCTCTGAAAAAGATTGGTTCTACTCTACCTCGCTTAGGATCGGGACAATGAGAGGCTTCATCTGCGCAATGTACACAATTGCCCACCTGCCAAAGTGAAGAAACAAAAACGATGCAAAGATGTAAGATAATGAATCAACTGTTTGAAAGACATTCATACAAATGGTTAGTAGAAGACTAATAATGTTTACGTTGCGATATCCTCTATTACATGAATGCTAATCCACAGATTTCGGATAAGTTTTATAGATATATAACAAGAACTCTTTAGATATCACCCTGTTCTATTCACAAGAAAATTGCAAGTAGTAAAGCAAAGCAAAGCAACCAGTAGCTAACAAGCAAAGAGAAACATAGTTGAATCAAACATAAACTTACATCATCCAACAGCACACAGTCGCTGTAATGACCAAGGTCAGATGTAGCCTGTTTCATAAGGAAAGAAACAAAGACTTAATATAAACTCCAACAAAGAATGGTAATCAAATGTGTATCCAAGCAATGAAGTAGGCAAAGAATTATAAAAAGACGAAACAGCAACCAACTAGAGTTAGAACAGATTCAAAATAAAAAACGTATGGAGAGATTCACCAAAAGTCAATGAAGAGATCTTATTGAATCTATGCCTATTATGGATCCAAAGCGCAAAAAAATGAGTAAATGACAAATGATTCAAGCTACTCATCGGAGAGAATGAAGCAATTCACACCAAAGATCAGAACCAATCTGCCCAACATATTATTAACCCTTGACGAAGAAACCGATCAAAACAAACATAGCTACGACGAATACTTTACAGATTGCGTTAATCGAAACGAGAAGAAGACATACAGATTCGTGGAGGGGCCTTTGTTGAAGCAGATTCTAGTGCATATTGAAGCAATGATGCCGACGACAGCGAATATTAGAGATGTCACTAGAAAAGCCATATCTGATCCCTGAATCAAAATTATCAAATGAGATCGGGACAATCAAATTTGAAGGAGAGAGAGAGAGAGAGAGAGAGAGAGAGGTGAATCTCACAGAATGAAATCAATCTCCTCGCGTCGAAGAGAAAGGATGATGGATGGTCTCTCTCCGTCCCAAGCCCAGATTTTGCGAGGGGCAAATTTGTCTTTTGCTAATAAGTATTATTTTTTTCCTAGAAAAAAAAGGAAATCAAATTCTGTTAAAACCTCGGCTAAGTTCTTATGTAACGGTATTGATACACCCAATCAAGAAACTCACCAAGAGCTCGAAGATCAGTCTCGATATCAACCACGAAGGAAGAAGGGTTAATCCGAAGAACAGAGAATCAAAGTCTCGGGTATACGTTTTCGCCTTCAGTCGAAGCTCCAAATCCCGTTATTCACCGATGTTTAATGTCATCAAGCCACCATTAACCAATATACAACCACCTCCTAGCTGACAAACCCGACTCGCTCTCTCTCTTCTTTGCTCTGTTTTTTGCTACTGTTTTGCCTCTCTTCTACTTCTCTGATCAACCCTTGATCTCTTATCTCCTCTCCGTTGATAACGTCTTCCGCCCACCTAAAGATTTCCCTGTGGGACTCAGTCGAATACTGACAGTCGGAGCCATAAACTTTTCTCCCCTAACGAGTCTTCGTGACATCCTTCTTTCTCTTTGCAATGCCAGCTTTTCTATGCGGCTGTCGTATCTGCTTATATTCTAATCCGGTCCCAGAAAAACAGGAAATTCTTGGAGGGTTTATACGCTTTCCTTGTGCCTTCTAATATTTATGAGATTGTATCCTTTCCAAACAAAATCGATTCCTTTCATCCACAGAGCAAAAAGAAAGTACTTTTCTGGTTAACAGCTTCTGATTCTCAGTTACCTAAAGGTTCTTGTACAAACGCTTTTGCTTCCATCTCTTGTAACAACTCTTTAACAAGTTGGTCTTTACCTTGAAGCTTTAGTCCATCACAGACCTCGTGAACAGTACATGAAACAAAAGGAATTGATCTTGCGACCATTTCCTTTAACACTTGAGCTGCTCCATCGAAATCCTCATTCTTACAGAAGGCAGTAATCAACATGTTGAATGTTTCTTCATTCGGATGGCAACCGCTCCTAATCATGCTTTTGTACAGCTCAAAACCACGGTCTGCATTTCTCCTTGCGCATTGTCCCATTATTAGTGCAGAGAAGGTCGACGAGTTTGGCACCAAATTTTCTTTGTCGAGTTCTTTAACAAAGTGTGCAGCTTTCTTCGTCTTAGCTTGTTTGCACAGTCCCAAGATCAACCCGTTGTATGTCAAAATGTCACGCTTAATCCCGTTGCAGACCATATCTTCATAAAACCGGTATGCCATCTCGTGATCACCCTGCTGGCTGTACCCGTTAACCAAAGTGTTATATGTGACAGTATTGGGAGCCACGTTTCTTGCTTTCATCTCACCGAAAACCTTACTAGCTTCTTGTAACTTCATATTTCTGCAAAACCCATGGATGAGAGTGTTAAACGTAACCACATTAGGCTGCAGGCCGTTCTTTTCCATCATGTTCTTAAGCTTCAATGCTGAGCTTAAAAGACCCTTTTCGCAGTGCCCGGCTATCAATGTATTATAAGACACATCCGTAGCCCGAAAACCCAATCTTTCCATGTCTTGTAGCAACTCAATGCCCTTATCAAGCTTTCCAGATTTACAATAACACGAGATAACCATGTTGAGAGTATATGTGTTTGGGGATATCTTACAGCGCCGCATCTCCCGATAAAACCTCAGAGCAATATCCACCCTTCCTTGACCAAGCAGTGAACTCAAGTAAGCATTGCAAGATTCAACGTTCGGAAGGAACCCATAAGCCTTCATCTGCAAAAAGGTATCAGTAGCATTTCTAAATTTCTTCAAATGCGCAAAAGTTTTGAACAGAGAATCAAATACACGAGGCGTAGACTCGCATTCCCTATACGAATACAACAAGGCATCAAACAGCTTAGCAGGCAAATCAACCCCACCAGTAACTAGGACACCTCTCAAAATCGACTCAGCGGATTTGAACTTGCGGTTTTTGGTGAGAGTGTGAAGAACTATAGCATGGGTTTCAAGAGAATGGGAACTTGGGTTTCGGGTTTTCGCCCAATTGAAGAATTCGAGAGAAAGAACATAATCTTTCTGAATCTTGAGTAGTATACTCTTGACCCTAAATGAATCCAAACGGCTAGATAGCTTATCAAGCTTATCCCAATCAGATTGAATCAAGTGGCTATAAGCGACATTGACGAAATCAAGATCTTGACCTTTAGGTTCAGGATTCCTTCTGTGAGGAATCGGGATTACATTTCGGTTTCCAGAAACGAGAGAAACCCTAGAAATGTCAGCTCCAGGATTCATCACACTATAGCTAGCAAAACTTGAGAATCGAAAACAACGACAGCGATTCACACCGGTACTGATGCGAATCATCCTAGTGTAAGATTGTTTTTGAAGAGTAGCAGCAAGGAGAAGCAGGTTTCAACAGAGACTGTGGCAGCAGAATCGGGATTGATACTAGTGTACATCAACGCATGACAGAAAGATAGAGACTTTTTACAAAACCTCAAAGGAAGAGGAGATAAGAAACTGAGGTTGATGTTTGTCTTATTGGCTGCTGCGAAAGCTAAATCGGAAACGGAGTCGAGTGGCTCGACGCCGGAGAAGGAGGTGTCGAAGGAACTCTGGAGTAAACACAATTTGTTAAAAGGTTCGAGAAAGGATTAGTGAAGATAAAAGAGATTAACAACATCGTAATGGCCCAATAGCAACTGACTAAAAAACATTAAAATCTCTTAACAACAAATTAATAAATTTAAAAAGTAAATGGAGATGCGGGGTATCGATCCCCGTACCTCTCGCATGCTAAGCGAGCGCTCTACCATCTGAGCTACATCCCCTTTGTGTCTACAGTGATTCATTATCAATATTTATTTGGACAAACATTGGAGAGCCATAACGCTACGTTTGGCTCTGGTACTTAGTTGTTTACAGTAACACCAGTTCGATGCGAACTTATTCAAAACTCTAATCATCATTACTAAGATCATAGGTTGGTCGTTGAAACCGACTGGTTAGAAGGAAGGTGCGTCTCTTTATAGTAGTGCGAGTTTACCAAAAATTTTACAAAATAAACAAGACTGCACATAAACTGTTCGATGAAATGCCTTTGTTTCGTTTCAGTGTCATACCATCGCATCTATATTCATTGATTGAACGCAGAAACCTTGAATGTTGTAGCAAAGAAAGGGGTTGCTTCCATCTGTGTTGGGAAGGCATTGAAGAATGTCGTTTTGTTATCCATCATCTCCAAGAAAACTTGCTACGACTGTCGCGTGTTTTGCATCAGGGGCGGCTCTTCTCGCCATTGGAATCCATCTTTCGTATCTGCACGTTGCTCCGCAGCAAGCTCGTACTAAAGCCCGTAATGATTTTGTAAAAGAACGCCTCCGGCAGAAACAAGGCAAGTGATCTTCATATTCTCATAATGGTTACCCCCATAAGACAAGCAGTACTTTAATGTACACGACTCTTTCTATTTTTCTTCAAATTGGCTCTTGCAAAAGTTTTTTTTTCATAGAACACTCGCAAAGTACAACAAACGCGGGAAATTTGAACATCTACTTAGAGAGCCTAAGACAGAAGAAAGAGAGAATCAGTGGGAAATTAGAACTTCCTGGGTTTGGCTAAGGACTTGCAGAAAGAAGAAAAGGCTCCTCTGATTTCTTCAGGGATTGGGAGAGCAAGAGAGAGTGGTAAAGGACGATGATGATCTTGAAAGTGTCCGGTTTGGTTTCTCATGGAGACGGAGTGAGCCAAAGCAGTTTGCCTTTTGTTGAGTCCTTCAAGGATAAAAGAGAAAGCCCCAAAAGTGAGACAACTCTGTAGAAGAGCCTGTGGAGCACCTGCAATACAGACCATCCATTGTAGGATCGGTTAGCTACTTAGCTCTCTTCTATGTCAGGTCAGTACTAAAATGTACTTGTATGATCTGAAAATCAAATGTGATGACTGCTTGCAGAATCTGTCTCTATGATCGACAATGTAAAAGTAGAAAACAAGTATTACCGGGAAAACTAAGCGCGAGACCAGTGCAACACCCAGCAACCCCAACATTAATGGCTGCAAAAGCAAGAAACAAAAGCAATGCAAGTAAGAGAGACATAACAAAGCTCATATAAAACTTTACATGTGTAATCATTTCAAAATGTTTAGGAAGAAAATCAAAGAGTCTCACCGTCATCTTTCCCTCGCATTTGCTTCAGAAGGCAAACAACCAAACTGTGTACTCCAGATAAAACAGCAAATGTCTTGAACAACAAATCGAAAATTACTAAGTTTTCCTTGGAACAACAAGCATACAATTATACGAAAGATCCTAAAAGTTCGTTCATAAGATGAAGGTACCTTTGCAGACTGTCCTGCATCTGCAAATGATCCTTTAAAGCCTTTCTTCTTGAACAATCCCGAACCTGAACCCGAATCCGAACTAGTCATTTTAAGCTTCGTTTATCTCGATCACGAGTTACTAAAGCCAATCTTATATTCTTATCACATTGACACTCATCAACGAAACTAAACTAACTCGATTCAGCAGCAAAACAAATTCAAACTAGAGGAATGTTCAATCCCTTAAACATAGATTATTCAGTATTAGTCTTCTAGAACAATCTCACTGCTCAGCTCCTAATCCAGCAACATGTTTTTGAGATCGAAATAAGTGAAAGGAAGAGTCAATAAATCTCAGTTCCCTATAAGAGAAAACAGAAACAGCATATGAACCAAGCATAGCAGGAAGAAGAAGAAGAGAACCATATCCGAAAATAGAGCCCATGACGGCGCCACCAGCCGCATCTCCGGCGAACCGGAAAAGACAAACGGCGGGAGCAGGAATAGCCAATGCCTTGGAGGAATCACTATCGTTCGAATCGTCACCGTCGGAGGTAAGATTCGAATCAGATTCGATATTCCCGTTGATGTCTACAGCATTTGAAGAATCCTCGGCCGCCATATCCAAAAACTTTCCGATCTCTCCACCTAATCTGGAAATATATTTTTGCAGTTGAGATAAGAGTGTAAAGAGAGTGTAAACAGATATTTTCCACAGAAGAAAACGACAACACTTTGAAACGGCGACGTTTCAGTTCAGTAGCTCTTAATGGGCTTAATATAAACAGGCCCAGTAATAGAGTGACGAAAAGGAATATATTTTACTAAATTTGCAACTATAGCCCTAAACTTTATTTTTCTTGATATTTAGTCCATCTTGTTTTATAAAATGTGTTTTATAACCCAAAAATATTCTTGAATTGAAGCCAAAGAAGAAGTAAAAATCAATACAATGGAAGAAAGAAAAACGTTCTAAAAATCTTTTAGCGGTTCAACAATGGCAGATATAATGCAAAACATTAGAAAGCTTATAGAATCAAACCCGAGAAGGGTCCTTTCTTGTCCAAAACAACAAATAACTTGAAACAATTCAGTAATGGTGATCTTGGTATATAGCTCCAAACTCTGCTCTCCAAGCTTGATCATCCTCGTATTCATCAAAACTTACAGCTTTAGTTTGATGTTCTGATACTTTCTCTTCTTCTTCTTCTTCAACATCCTTGTACCATGGCTGCAACAATGCAGAGCTTGGTAGTTTACTCTCTGCTAAGTATTGCTTCATCGTCTCCATTTCTGTCTTGTGTATGCTCTTTAGCTTCTCCATTTGTTTATTCAACCTCTCTTTCTCTTCTTCCACCACACCGAATCGTTCCTGCGATAAAAAAAACTTGTTTGATCAAATGAGAGTGTTATGACCATACAAAGAAAAGGTTGTTGCTTTTGGTTTTAGTTTTACCTCAGAGTCTTGTAAAGCTTGTTCTGATTCTTTAAGTCTAACAAGTAATTCACCAGCAGCTTGAACAGCTTCAGCTGTATCTCGAAGCTGAGTTCTTAAGCTTTTGTTCTCCTTCTTCAACATCTCTCTTTCTTTCTCCTTCTCAGCTCTGATTGCAGATAGCTCATCCGAAAAGGCTTTGGCGAAACGCTTTCCATTGCGACCGTTCATAGCTGCCTTTGTTGCTGCCTTCTTTACATCTGTTATTCCTGCCATCATCACACCGTGCTTCTCCTCGAGTTCGTTGTACTTCTCTTGCAGCTCTGTGTACTGCTCTATGAATCTACTATGGCCAAGAACAGCTCTACCAAGCGCATCATTCAACTCCTCTGTAGCTAACTTCTCTTGCTTGAGTTCAATCTCTAGATCCTCTGCGCGTTTGCGATGGTTATCGATATCCATTCTTAGATCATCTGTTAAAGATATCCACTCACTCTCCATTTCTGTCCACATTTCCTTTTCTTTCTTTAGGACCTCACTGTTCTCAGCGTTCTTTGTAACATCAATGCTTCTCCGCATTTGAATTGATCGTAGAAGCAGAGAAGATCTCAGATTCTCTGCAGACTTTGTAGGCTGCAGCTTGCTCTTTAGCTCTGCAATCTCCTTGAGAAGAGCTTCCTTTTCACTTGCATCAAAGTTTGCTTTTCCACACTCTTCGCTTACTTCAGCTTCTTGATCAACTTTCTTTCTACAAGAAAGACATAGTAGAATCGACGATGATCCGCCTTCTTCTAGAGGTTTATCTTTCCTTGAGGATTGGACAGAAGCATGAAGATTATCAGGCTTCAATGGCAGATGACCAAAAGAGAAAGAAACAGAAGAACTTTTCGATAGTGAGCTCCGTTGATGATAGTCTATAACTTGCAGTCCTCTCTGAAGACTTGCAGCTATAGAATCCGTAGGAGGACCTGAAAGCTTCTTTGATCTAGAAGGGCTAACTTGTTCGACTTTCGTGTTTGCGACTTTGGAACTCTCAGACACATTCCGAGAACTTGCTAGAAACTTTGTCGACGCAGCCACATTCTTAATTTTAGGAGATTCCGAGAAAACTGGCTCTTCTAAAGCACATGGCTTGATTGAAATGCCACTACTCGCAGTATCGAATCCAACATTTTCATCATCTTCTCCAAAGTCGAGATCTTTATCACCTTCACTGATCGATTCTTCTTCTTCGCGGCACGAAGCACTAGCAAATGAGGAGTGAAGAGAATCATATGAAGCCTGCAACTTCTCAATATGTTTATTCAATTCCACCACATCCGTCTCTTTCGCCTCGGATTCGTCTCCTTTCGGGCATGTCATGAGTAAAGATTTGTTGATACTGACTCTCAATTGACTCAAATTGTCCCGCGCAAAGTGGCTACCTTTACTTCCATCAGACTTTGTTCTTATGAGTTCTTCCTGTAACCAAAGTTGATAACTCAATGTTCAGTATCTACACAAACTCAAATCAAATATATGAGAATAACACACAAAAGCTAAGACCTTTAGTTCTCGGATTTGGTCACCCAATAGATCATCATCTTCCTCTGTAATTTCACTAGGCATTGAATTGGTTCTTGTAGAAAGTACACTCACAGCTTCTTCAACCTAATCGCAAATTAGTAAATAAACACAGACCAATCATACTCAAACCACTACGAATCAAGGAACAAAAGGCATGAAAAACTCGAAAAATCGAACTAATTTAGAAAGTTCTTTTAGCTCTGGGATTACTACCTTAGTCGCAGAGGGAAACTGATGATCATCGGTTTGAATGTTTGGATCTACAGGAATCGAATTTTCGTCGTCGGATCTGAGAAGCTTAGTTTCTGGATTTTGGATTGGTTTATGCTTAGCTGAGATGGATCTCGGAAGCAAATTTCGAATCGAAGAACTTGTGATAATGCTTCCTAAGAACCTGTTCTCGCTTATTATCGCCGGAGACTTCATCGTTTCCGAGTAGAGAAGAGAAAGAGATAGAGAGAGAAGCGTTTTCTGAATGATGAGAGAGAGTGATGAGAGATAAGGTTGGTGTTGATTGTTGAATGAGAGAGCGGTTTTAAAATGTCGGAATATAGATTCGACCGTTGGGAATTTGAAAATAAAAGATCATTATTGGAGCCAAAATTTATATAATGGGCCTAAAAGCCCAGAAGCTCTCCTCATAAGCTTCCAAACAAATGAAACTAAGAGCAAAGCTTCATAGAAACACATGTGTTTATAGCTTTCCAAATTTTTTTTTACTTCAAATCTCATTTTATTAAGCTTCCGGTAATAAATTTACTCCTACTTGAGACGAGTCAACCGTGGTAGTTACATAGATAAAGATAGAGTTTTATAACCTTGGTTTTTATGGCAAGGCTATCGCAATAATGTTCAAGGCGGGTGAAATATAAAAAATATTAAACACCTAAACATATTTGGAAGATAAGTTTTTTTTTTACCTTAAAAATAATGAATAAAAAGTCGCATAAAAACTCAAAAGCTTATGCAACAAAATAATATTTTCCAAGCCTTTTTGTGGACTATGTTTCTTCTCAAGTTAATAGAAAAGCAGAAGTTTTCATGAACAATTCCAATGAAAGTTTAAACCAAGAAAAAAATATATATGTAAGAAAGAAAAAAATTTAACAATTAGAATTACAAAACAGAGCACACAACATCAAGAATCTTGGGAAGAAGAAGGGAAAGAAAACCTAAAGAATAGTTATAGAGAATCAACAATCTCTCTGAAGCCAGATCTTTCTTTTATCAATCCATGTTGTATCTTTGCATCTATCAAATTTGATCTTATGTGAGAATTCACAAAAATAAAACGTTTTCTTTGTGTTTATAATGCTAACAGAAAAAAAAAACAAACAGAAAACACTCACTGTGATGAAGAAAGTTGGTTTCTTTCTCTTATCTTTTGATGACATTCATATAACAAACTCTTCAAGCTCTGCAACAGAAATGGCTGTTTTCGATCTACAAGTACTCGCTTTTCGTTTTTCTATGCTTCGATACCTGAAAACGTTCAATCAAAATCCAATTATACTCTACTGGTGAAATCAAATGTAATCAGAAGCTAAAGCTAAAGCCTTGTAAGTACTGATGAATGTATATACCTCTATTTGTTTGTCTATTTCCGACATTGTAGCTTCCGGGAAAACCTTCAGAAGGATTAGCAGGCGGTTCTGAGCCTATATTGTCAATACCAAAGCCGTAAGAGCGAGACAAGCCAAACTCATTAGAAGATTGGAGAGGCGTAGACTGCTGCCATGCTTGGTCGCTATAAACAGAGCTTCCCCTGTACAACTCTCCTATAGAGCCATCAATACCGTTTGTATTAGCCGAGAATGGCAATGTAGAGAGTCCAGAACCGGTCCCAAAGTTTCTTCCGTAGCCATCAGTATCGCTAGCCACAGAAGAAAGTCCCCAGTTTCCTCTGTTGTTACCAACCGAGACACCCAAGTTCCAACCTGGACCAGAAGAATCGGTTCTGTTTCCCCACAAGTCTCTATTGTTCGGGTTGTAAGCAGAGTCTCCTCTATTGTACCCGATAGGAGAGTTGTAACGGTTTGGTGAAGCACTGTTGAAGTATTGGTTTCCCGGAATCCGGTTATACCCGAGAGTGTTTCCATCATAGCTCGGATTCAAATTCAGTTCTTGATTCAAACTGAGCCCAAAGCTAGAGAAAGCATTTCTACCGCTACCAATAGGACTAAACCGACCAGCAGAGCCTAGACTATTATTATAACCAGGAGCAAAACTATTGAAGTAGCTATTAGCAGATGGCCTATTAGAGACTAGTCTATAGTTATTACCATACCCAAGAAGCGGGCTTCGGTTAGGAGGAGCCAAGGAGGTCTCCTTAGGCACTGCTCTTTTAACCTCAACCATTTTCCCGTTTAGCTCGTGGAAGGTCTTGTGAAGAACTATATCAACAGACTCTTCGGAATCAAAAGTGATGAAGCCAAAGCCTCTTGGCCGCTGAGTATTATGATCATACATTACAACAACATCAGCAATAGTACCAAACTGATCAAAGTAGTTCTTGAACTCAGCCTCGGTGATGCTAGACGGTAAACCTCCAACGAAGATCTTCTTTGTCCTCATGCTACCACCATGGCTAGGTGAGATAAGGTGCATTGGACTAGCGTGTCGTTTCAGAACTTGCTGATCATCCCGTGGAACAGCTTTCTTCGCCTCGACCTGCAATAAACAAAAGGGATTAATCATTCTTTCCTCATTGATCTAACACTAACATTGCCAATTCAACACAAAAGCAACAAACATTTTCTCACAAAAGCTATAACAGAAACATCAAATCCAAAAGCTAATGACACCCTAAGGTTCCTAAGAGATCATGATCAAAGAAAGATCTAAACTTTAGAACAATTCAATGCTCAAAGACTAATCTCTGAGAGAGATTCATTACACGAAAATTCGAAGCTTTAGAGCAGCAAGCAATCCGTTGCTGATGAATGTTTTAAAGCTATAGATCAAAAAGAAAACTAACCGTTCGGCCATCGATGATATGTTTCTCCATGATCACTCTCTCTGCAACAGAAGGATCTGCAAAGACGATGAAGCCAAAGCCACGAGCACGTCCTGTGGTACGATCTCTCATGATCACAGCTTCAACCAAATCTCCATAATTGCTAAAATATTCTCTAAGTCTTTCTTCATCTGTGTCCCACGAGATTCCACCAATGAAGAGCTTTCCCAGATCCGATTCCATCTTTTGCTCCTACAAAAAAAACCAAAACACAATCCATGAATCCGATCTTAGAAACACGGATCTCTTATCAGATTTGCCCATTTTCATCTAAAGAACGAAATCGAATCCGAGCTTCTTCTTTTTTATTCAACGATCGTGTCTAAAGATTCAAAAGAGCTAAAAAGCTCTGAGATTTATGATAAGTTGTTCAACATATATCATCAAGAGTTATCTAATCAGACATCGTAAAACATCACATCGGAATCCAAATCTATACTTTTGTCTGAAACAGAATCACAAATCCTGATCAAACACGAAATGGGTATTCTTCAAATCTGACATAAGATCAAAACAAAACCAGATTTAAACCAAGAAAATCAGACATATGAAAGAAGAAAATTCACCATTTTGAAGAAGACCCAGATGAAAAAAATGTGGGAAAAATAAAACTTTTTTAAGATCTGGGAAAAGAGACAAAGACAAGAGAAACAGAGGATGTTTTGTTCATTCTGTAAGACATCCTCTCTTTCTCTCTCTATCCATCTATGTTCGGTTCTTCTCTCTTATCACGATGGCCTCCTCTCTCTCTTTCGAGCTAATTAAAAATCTTTATTCTTTTATTTTTTTCTGTGGTGATTTCTTAATTTATTTTTTACTAAATCAATCTATGAATTATTCCTTTTTTTCGTCAGGTCGAAAGATGGTAAAAGAGAGAAGAAGAAGAACAGTCACAAATAATAGGGGGAAAATTATTTGAGATTTGCAGCGTTTAAACCAAACTAAACCAAATGCCTGAAGTAAACCACAGTGTATTTAATTGAACCGAACCAAACTAAATTCAGTTTGATTCATCTTGCGTTTTGGTTTCTTTTTGGATTCATCCCGGTTCGGTTTGATTGATTTGATTATTCAATCAATAATTTACAATCAATTACCATTCATCAAATTTTAAATTCTTATAGAGTATATGTGAGAAGATTTTAAAATCTTTACAGTATACCTTGAATTTTCATTCGAAAAATTTACTCTCGGAACTCTACGGCAAAGATTTGAAATCAATTTAAAATACAATAAATTTTTAAAAAATTGAATAACGTCGGATTTTAAAAACTAATTTTAAATAGTTCATTGAATAACACTATATTTTAAATATGAATTATAAATATCATATCCAATAACGTTAAATTTCAATATAAATGTTAGAATACCACTTGAATCATAGTAGACATAGATTTAACATTTACTAAAAACACATGATTAAATAAAATTTAAAGCGTTTTTGTTTTGGTGTATATAAAGAATACGTTTGTAGTTTAAGTACAAAGAAGAATTTAGATGAAGGTCTCAATGAAATAATTACTTTGTTCAACTAAATGTTACCATCAACTAAAAGCCCTGCAAATACTTTTTAAGAAAAAACTTCGTTTACATTGTCCACATTAGTTCTGAAAAATTGGAAACTAAAATGTAGTTTGTTTTAGTTTTTTTATGTATTTTATTTTACCTAAAATATCAAAAAAATTTGCATCTCTTGCTTACTTTATAGAACCAACCAACATAGTCATCACGTAAAATAGAAGTAACATAACTATGGGAAAAAAACATATTTCAAAGTTCCATTTAAACCTATTATTTTTAAAACAAAAAATTGCTCTGTAGAAACCTTTATAAAATTCAAGCACTTTTTAGCGGCACAAGTGGTACAGTGGTTACCACCTCTCTTGATTAAACTCACTTATCTGGGTTCGAACCCGGTGTGATGCTCTTTTCAGGGAACTACTAGATCACTAGGCTAATGAAAACAAAAAAAATTCAAGCATTTTTTATGTCTTCGAATTTTATCAACCATTAACAAAAATATAATTATATCACAAAAGTTCATTTTTCTTCCATTAACCAGCTTAACATGGACTATGCCATCTTCATGAAGGATTACTATTATATATACAAAATTTTAGTTAAACAAAAGAAACTATATACATAAATATTTTAGCATGTTTACTAAACACATGTACGCATTATTCCTTGCTTTGCAAACAAACTAAGCTTAAACTTTATGCATATGTTTAGATTAAGAGGTTACTAATCAAATTCATTAGGTTATTTGGTTAGGACGTGGAAAAGCTTATGATCTTTTAATACTTTGCTTAGAGAATCATATGCCCCTCAATAAAATAAAATTATATACTTACACCAAATATACTCAATTTTTTATTATTTTGTTGATGTGTGCGTTCTTTTCATTCTCTATTCTCTATGTATATACTATAATTCTTTTTTAAAAAATTAAGACAAGGAACATAGAATTTGGGGTGAATTTGCTTTAAAATAAAAACCAAAGTTAGTTTTTGCCCCATCCCCATGAAGGAAAAAAAGAGAGATATGAGAAGTTTTTTTTTCTTGGTGAGATTTACAAATTTAATTTTGTTTATTGTAAATCTGTGAGCTAACAAAAAAAAACATCAATTAGGTTTTAAGTTTTCCAAAAGAAAATTAATATGATAATGGGATATAGTTACAAATTTGGGCTTTCTTTTCGAGCAAAAAAGAAAAAAAACTGAGGTTCAAATGATAATTTTTATATATTAGAAAAATAATAATAAAATGTAGGTGTTAATTTGTTAATTAATGGTTTTTAAAAAATTTGAGCTTATTTTTTTTTTATTTGTTATAACTATCCTAGAATTTATAGACAGCTTGTCTTGTGTGGAGTCAAAAGTCTACATAAAATGTTCTTTCAAGGCATAATGATGTTTATGAGTACCCAAAGGTTACATTATATTCACTTGTTAATATATAGACGGCCAAAAAACCATAATATATTTGACAATATAATTAGGGATCTTGAAAAAGAAAAATAAAATGGGGATCTATCCTAGAGTCAGATAAGTCATTTGTTTATATATTTTTCCTTCTCTAAGCTATAATATAAATTTAGATTGTTTTAATAACAAATATTGAGTTTTAACACACAAAAAAAACAAATATTGACTTTTCAAAACATTTGTGAAATTAGAAAACCTTTAAACAGATATCTCCAAGACTTTTTTTTTTTTTTTGTTAAAATATCTCCAAGACTTCTTTTAGAAGAATGAACTTCTTAAAATGTCTTCGGCACTTGAGGTCAATATTTGTGGATATAAAATATTATGAAATCAGTAATTAATTATTTTAAACAAAAAAAGCTAAAATATTGACACCTTTTTTTCTTGGTCAAAATATTTTGATCAGGCTATGATGATGGGTGTGGTTATGTGCAAGACAACACGTTTTTGAACTTTTTGAAATTTTCCATGCAAACTTTTCACTCCCTAGATTGTTGTATAATATTTTCTTATTATATTTTAATTAATTTAGCGACGAAATTGACATACAAAATAATAAACAGTATTTTCTGATTTTTTTTGTAATTGTTTCTCAAAATTTTGTAATAACAAAAGTAATATTTTAGACGATAGAAAAAATAAAACAATAAATAGTATTTTATGATTTCTCAAATTTTGACATCTAATAATGTTTTGTTGTTTTAAAAGTTTAGTAATAATAGTTAGAGGCCGCTAGATCAACCGAAAAGATTTTCGTGGTATGTGCTAGAGAATTCTAATTCGAGTTTCGGCGGAAGCTGGGAGGGGTCCATATTACATGGGCTGGACCCTCCCCTCGGGGACGTATGGATCCTTGGGCTCCGAACCTCCGGATCAACAAAAAAAAATTTTTTAGTAATAATATTTTCAATACTTAAAGACTTTATATA
>OVAN01000070.1:464-103011 GCA_900406275.1 Anastatica hierochuntica
GCATTGATGCTAGCTCTATCACTCGGATGCTCTAGTTGCTTGCGGGTGGATAGACTTGATGTGGAGATCGGNATTTGGCGTCAGTTGGCATTTAGACATTTCTCCGAAGCAACGCGGTACTCCGATGCTTTCGGTGGTTTCGTATCGCCCCGGAAGTTGTATCATGTGGCCTTGTGAGAGTTATCCGAAATGCATTGATGCTAGCTCTATCACTCGGATGCTCTAGTTGCTTGCGGGTGGATAGACTTGATGTGGAGATCGGTCACGATTGACTATACTCGTAGTCTTGAAGCTTGTTCGAGAAGAGACGGTCAGGATGATAAGACTCTCGATGCTTGAGGACATCCTTGCGATTCTTGTTTCCGTAGGAGGAATCAACGTCTTCGTAGTCTTTTTTAGGCGTCGATTTTGTCGTGACCATTTTTGACCCCCAACAAAGAGGAGAAAGAGGAAGACAATGGTGGGGGTGATTGATGCCGCAAGGAGACCGTTGACCATCGAGATCTCAATTTGGTTTTAGGTTAGAAGGTGAAAATGTTAGGTGGAGAGAAAAAAATAGAAAAACCAACTTTGAAATTTACATTTCAGAAAAAAAAAAGATTCGTGTGTGATAAGTTAGAGCATGAGTGAAAATCTTTAGTGTTAGTGGGCAATCGTTTTATTTTCTTTGACAATGATGGACAATACTTTTCTCAATGTCCATGAAAATATAGCCTTATTTTTGTTTTTTCTAAAAGAAATTGATTTTCTTAAATTTTTACAGCAATTACGAAAATAATTAAATAATTATGTAAGCATATGTATACCCCGTTTCCATAGCTATTTTAAGATTTGGTTCTAATCTAAAACCTATAAAAAAAAATAAACATAAAAAAATTTTGTGGTAGGATAGTTATGATTGCTTGAGTTAAGTAGTAGATGCTCAGTTTGAACCAAATTCTATAAACAGGCTATTTACTAATACTAATACATTAATTTAGAATAGTTTCTTTTTATCAGTATTGTTGATGCAATATTGTAATGACACAAAAATTTACGAAAATAGCTCAAGACTTGGCAAAAACATAAAACAACAAACATCTCAACAAATATTTTTGGTTTATTCAAAATATGTTACAAAATGTTTCATCAGTTTTACACGACTTAATAAAATTCTAGCAATTGATGTTGAGATAATGAACTTATGCCTCATATGGGCTTACGTATTGCTTATTGGACTTGTGTCTTCGTGGCTTATGAAGATGGAGACAACCAAAGAGAGCTTGAAGATTCGTCTCAAGAAGCTGAACTCGAGAGAGAAATTTATGAGGGTGATTCAAGAGAATGTTTGTTAGATTCTTGTTGATTCGGTTAGATGAGGTTAGCTTATAAGCTCTTACGATTAAGAAGCTTTTTTGTATTTTGGAGATGTGAGAACGAGAGTTCTGGCTTAGGTACGTGCAACAAGGTTTTGATGTATGACACAGCAGATACAGGAGTATGAAGAACTAGCTGCTCGAAAAGAAAAGGAAAATAAGAATAAAAGGAATGTCGGAGATTTGGAAGATACACGAGAATATTGGGAGGATATTCGGTGGAGCGCTAATATAAGAGTAATACCATTGTTTGGAGAACGATTTTGCAGAAAGCAAGAAACAAAAAACTAGGTTTTCGGCAACAATCTGCTTAAGAGACAAAGGTCGTCTAAGTGACACAGCTGCTGGGCTGGTGAGTGCACATATCTTTGAGAGAGAAAAGAGTGTACTCTATTGGGTAGTATTTAGGGATTGGTCTGTGTCAATCACCAAGCTGTGGTAGATTGAGTCAATCAGATTAAACTGTGTGTTTAAACGATTCCTAATAAGAGATTGTGTTATTTCAGTTTGTGCTTGTGTTGTTCATCAGTTTAGTTCTTTCAATTAGTATCAGAGCAGTTCAACCCAAGTTACATGTTGAGATCTTGGACTTAAGATGAACACCACGGTCAAGAAACTGGTTGTTGTATAAAGGGTCGTTGTTTTGGATGAAAACAATTATGGTCACTGGAAGGCCCAGATGAAACAGTTGATACGGAGTGTCGACGAATGCATGGACTGCCGTGGAGGATGGATGGGAAGAGCCTTACACTCTGGATGGTGACGGCAACAAAGTTCCAAAACCAAAATACATGTGGACTGAGCAAGAAAAGAAAGACTCAAAGTTTAACACCAAAGCTCTATCTACCATATTTGGTGTTGTGGACTTGGAACAGTTCAATCTGATTCAAGGAAGTGAATCAGCCATAGAAGTCTGGGAAATTTTGCTGAACTCATTTGAAGGCGATACTAGTGTCAAACGGACAAGATTGGATCATCTCGCCTCTCAGTTCGAAATGCTCAGAATGGATCCAAACGAGACGGTGGCTGGGTTCAGTTCCAAGCTAAAGCAAATGGCACATGAGGCATCTGTTTTAGGCAAGAAATACAAAGATAAGAAACTGGTTAAGAAACTGCTTAGATGTTTGCCAGCAAAGTTCTCAGCTCACAGAGTTGTTCTGAAGATGACCTCCAACTAGATGAACTTAAGTTTGACAAGCTTGTAGGAATGTTGAAAGCTGAGGAAATGGAAGCAGCCTCTGGTGTTGGAGAGGTCAAAAAGGGTATAGCATTTTCTGCTGAAGCAGATAACAGGAGACTGCAGAAATTGGAAGAGAACATGAGTCTGCTAGCTAGGAACTTTGGTAAGATGCTCAAACGTGTGGAGAAGGGCAACTCGCGTAACCAGAGAAGTGAACGATTCCCGAAGAATGATCATGAGGGTCAAAACACCAGGAACTTGCGTGGAGAGCGTGAGTTTGGTAAGAAAAGATCTGAAATTAAATGCTTTGAATGTGAGGGCTTTGGTCATGTTAAAGCAGACTATCCACTAGCAAAAAGAAGAGAATTGAAGTGTCCTGAGTGTAGAGGAATGGGACACACAAAGAATGAGTGCCCAAACATCAACAGATTCAAGGACAAATCATTCTGTGTGTTTAGTGATTCAGAAACGGAAGATGAAGATGAGGAGAATCTACTGAACTTTGTAGCCTTTATGACAAAAGCTTCGGAGAAACCAACGGGAATGGAGTCTGAATCAGAATCTGATGATGATGAAGTTGATGCTAAGGTAGAGTATCGGAAGCTGTATGAAAGTTGGCTCACTCTGACCAACGACAACCTTCAGCTGGTAAAGGATAAAGTTCTTCTAAAAGCAAGAGTTAACATTCTAGAATTAGATCAACACTCAGACGAGACAGAGAAGAAGAAAGAACTGGAGTTGGTCAAAGCTCTTGCTATGGAAAAGAAGAAATCTGAAGCTCTGGAGACACATCTAAAGGTGTTGCAAGGGCAAGTGAGTGAAGAGCAGGAGAGAGCTCAGCACTTGTACCATGAGCTGGGGGAGAATCGCAAACAAGTGAGGATGCTCAACGGTGGCACTGAAGAACTGGATAAAATTTTGCAGATGGGGCAACCTCCCAAGGTTAGCTGGGATCTTGGATACTTTAAGTATGTGGATGCAGTAGGAACTTCAGGGACTACAAAGTTCGTCAAGGGAAGAACCACTGAAGAGGAAGGAGTTGAACTAACCCGGATGGAACCAGCTCAAGTAAAACAAAGTGGTTTTGGTTCTAAAGGGAAAGCACCACAACTATTGACCAAGCCAAAGGAAACAAGTGTTGCAGTAAAAAAGCCACAACTGGTGGATGTGCCTAGAAAAACTCAAATCAATAAGTTCTCTGTGAAGGGCTGTTGGTGTTGTGGTCTGACTGGACACTTGAAAAGGAACTCTAAGGTATTTAGGAAGAAGATTCCTGAAGTCTGGAGACAAGGAAGGTGCTTCCCAAATCCTCTGAAATATGGACAAGTCTGCATAGCTAAACATCTTCTATCTATTGCATCCCTTAACAGTGGAGAGAAAGAGAAGAAAGATCAAGCAGTGAATGTCGAGAAATCAAATCGAGAAACTTCAACTGAGGACACAAGGATTCAGCTGACTTGTCTATAAGCATGTGTGACTCTAGAGGAAGATGTGCCAATGTCGGACTCATGTAACAGGGAGGAAATTCATCTTCTGAACAATGTGGCGTATACCTCGACTTCTGAGCAAGAATCACAAAAGGTGGTATTTTGATAGTGGGTGTAGTAGGCACATGACTGGAAACCGGAAAAATCTTGAGACCTTTGAGGAAGTGAAAGGTGGAAAAGTCACATTTGGAGATGGAGGTCAAGGAAGGATTCAAGGTGTGGGGACTCTCAACACTACAAAACAACCTAAGCTAGTCAATGTATACCTGGTTGAAGGACTCAAAGCGAACCTGATTAGCATCAGTCAACTATGTGATGAGGGCTTAAAAGTTGTGTTCACAAAAACTGAAGTGGAAGCAATTGACTCACACAACAGAGTTGTGTTGCATGGAGTCCGCTCAGGAAATAATTGCTACATGTGGAAACCCTCGGCCACCTGTTTCTCAGCCATGGAATCCAAACTGGATGTGTGGCACAAGAAACTAGGACACATGAACACAAATGGTCTTGTTAAACTGGTAAATGCTTGAGTAGTCCGTGGAATTCCTAAGCTAGAAAGTTCTTCATCTGTGGTGTGTGGTGCCTGCAATAAAGGAAAGCAGATCAAGGTCCAACATAAGTGCCTGAGTGAGAGTTCAACGAAAAGCATTCTGGAACTTGTCCACATGGACTTAGTGGGGCCCGTACAGACTGAAAGCTTGTTAGGAAAAAGGTACATTCTGGTACTAGTGGATGACTTCTCACGATTCACCTAGGTACATTTCCTTCGTGAAAAAGTGAAACGTTGGAAAGTTTCAAGATTCTGGCTTTGCAGCTCAAAAATGAAAAGGGAAGTATTATATAGATCAGGAGTGATCACGGAGGAGAATTCCAAAATGACTTTTTTGACAAGTTCTGCTCAAGTCAAGGAATCAAGCACCAGTTCTCAGCACCCAGAACTCCTCAACAGAATGGTATTGTTGAGCGCAAAATCGAACCATGCAATAAATGGATCGAGCCATGCTACATGGAAATGATGTGTCAATCAGGTTTAGGGCTGAAGCTGTCAACACCGCATGCTACATAATCAATCGCATGTATGTGAAGTCTGGCACAAACATGACTCCATATGAAATATGGAAAAGGAAAACTCCAAATGTGAGTTATTTTCATGTCTTCGGGTGTGTCTGCTATATTCTCAATGACAAAGACAATCTAGGCAAGTTCGACTCTAGGAGTTATGAGGGGATGTTTCTTGGATATGCTACGAATAGTATGGCATTTCGAGTGTACAACCGGAGGACAAAAATAGTGATCGAATCGGTGAATGTCGTATTTGATGAGAGTAATAACTATCGAATTACTGGAGTACAAAAAGAAGGTACTGAGTCACTCAGAGAAACTATCTCAGAAAATGTTGAAGCAGATAATAAGATAGAAGAACAAGTCATCCCAAGTGACAGTCTTCAGGTGCATAAGATTCACTCAGAAAGAGACCTGATTGGTGATCTAAATGAAAGGATGGTGACTTGAAAGAAGAAGATCAACTTCAAATAAATGGTTATGCTCGCAGAGGTGGTTGAATATGCGCGCTTTTTGTCCCTCATAGAGCCCAAAAATGTTGGTGAGGCATTGGAAGATGAGTTTTGGACCTGGTCCATGCATGAAGAGCTTGAATAGTTTACTCGGCTTCATGTGTGGGATCTGGTTCCACGGCCACTGGATGCAAATGTAGTTGGAACTAAGTGGATATTCAAGAACAAGATTGATGAGAATGGAACCGTAGTACGAAACGAAGCTCGACTAGTGGCTCAGGGTTACTCTCATATTTAAGGGGTAGACTTTGATGAAACCTTTGCACCAGTAGCTCGACTTGAGTCTATTAGACTTCTGTTGGGGATAGCTTGTGACCTACGAATCAAGCTATTTCAAATGGATGTTAAGAGTGCATTCCTAAATGGTCTTCTTCAAGAAGAGATGTATGTGGCAAAGCCAAAAGGCTTTGAGAATCCTAAATTTCCTGAGCATGTTTACAAGCTGAAAAAGGCCCTTTATGGCTTGAAACAAGCTCCTCGAGCATGGTATGAACGGCTGGCACAATCCCTGCTTGTGTCAGGATTCCTGAGAGGTAGCGTCGACAAAACTCTCTTCATCAAATAAGATGGGAACGATTTTCTTGTTGTTCAAGTGTATGTTGATGATATTATCTTTGGAGGAACGAAAACAGCATTGGTAGATAAGTTCATTGTCGACATGACAAAGGAGTTTGAGATGAGCTTGGTAGGTGAACTGAACTACTTTCTTGGCCTGCAAATCAAGCAGATGGAGAATGGAATCTTTGTGACACATAGCACATATGAAAAAACATGATCAAGAGATTTGGAATAGAGACCTCCAAAGCATCAAAAACACCTATGAGTACCACGACAAAGCTGTCCAAAGATTCAGAGGGGGAAAAAGTGAATAAGACCATGTATCGAGCTATGATTGGAAGTCTACTGTATCTCACTGCTAGTAGACCAGACATTTGTTTTAGTGTTGGTGTCTGTGCACGATACCAAGCATCTCCCAGAGCTTCTCATCTGGAAGCAGTGAAGCGAATATTCAAATACATTCGAGGGACATTGGACTTAGGTATCTACTACACTAAAGATACAAATGCTAACTTAGCTGGTTTTTGTGATGCATATTGGACAGGATGCTCAGATGATCGGAAAAGCACATCGGGAGGATGTTTCTTTCTAGGAAATAACCTGATTTCTTGGCACAGCAAGAAACAGAACTGTGTAACCCTATCAACAGCTGAGGCAGAATACATTGCTCTTGGTAGCTGTTGTACTCAACTCCTCTGGATGCGGAAAATGCTTGCAGATTATGGTATTGTTACTGATCCCTTTCATGTGTTTTGTGATAACAAAAGTGCAATCAATATCTCGAAGAATCCAGTTCAGCACTCACGCACAAAGCATGTTGCAATTAGACATCACTTCGTAAGAGAACTAGTTGAGGATAAACTTGTGGTACTTGAACATGTGACAACTGACAAGAAGTTAGCTGATCTTTTCACCAAGCCTGTTGACCTTAATACCTTCATCTTTCTGCGTAATGCTCTTGGTATTTGTGAACTCTGACCTTATTCTGTTCAAGTGTGTGATTGACAGGTCACTTGTAGATATCACTGTAACACGGTCTCATAGTTCTACCACATGTTTCAGTTATGCCTTGGATATTTTTTTCCAAAACCTCTCATCAGCAATCAGATGTCTCAGTTGTCTTGTGCGGGCAAAGTCTGGTGATCAAGATAAGAATGATTTAAGATGTGTGATACACTTGCAATATGAGGTTACTTATTTTAGTGACAGAGGACTCTGAGAAAGGCATACATTTATGATCAGCCAAAAGTCTGTGGAACTTAAGCACCAGTGACGTCCATAGCAAATATTTCATAAGCAAAGGGGCTTAAGTTACATGCTATGTTCACAAGTAATGTGAGTTCTTGTTGAGACATGTTGATCATAAAAATGAAAGCTACTCATAGAGAAATAACTACTTTGATCGGCTGGTGGGTTGACAGTTACATGTTTCTAACCAAAATTGCATATTCAAGGTTGAGAAGGTGCAGAGCTATGAGACAAATGTTGGTGTGTTATGAGTGATATGTTCTGTTAACCTTGTTAAAAGTCAGAGTTCCTTGTCTCACTAAAATCACTTTATCTCATTTGTTGATCCCATAAATTAAAAGTATAAGAAAGGCAATTATGCATTCACTAAAGTCACATGGTGAGTTACCACATGGGAACCTTACTAGTAATCTGAAAAGGTGATGACTTGTGCTGAAACGTGAGTGTGCGATTCTGATGTGTTTGAGAATTGTGTTAAGAAATTGTTTCCTTGTGTAGCAGTTTTTTTTTTCTCTTAAGTCATCTGACCAAGCCCATTTAAGTGCCCATGTAGGTCCAGTTTTGTGCTATCTTCTCTGAGTTATTTCAGGTTACCGCCAAGGGAATGTGTCACACAAACCCTAATTGAGTCGTGACTCTACAACTTCCGTCACAAAAAAAACTCTCTGCTCTCATTCTTGGGAGATCATACCATGCCACTTACTTGCACTCAGAGGGAGGCTCTTCATCGTGCTGCTGCTGCTAATGCTCGATCTCAGCAGACTTCATCGGCAATTGTTCCTGCAATTGTTACCCTCGAGGGTTATTCTTGGGAACCATCTCGATCGAATCAACGTCCTGGAAAGGCGCCAATGGCATACACTAGTGGTGATGTTGATGATGTACTAGAATATGTCGATGCGGAGGAAATCGATGATGATGAGTCACTGTTTAGGGATCCTCGCGAAGGTGCATCCAATGACTTTCCATCTTTTGAAGAGCGCATGCTTGAGAATCGCAAGCACCATCTGCGAAAGGTTCTCATGTTTCCTGCCATCTATGAAAGACCTCCGGTAAGGCCATTTAATTTGAAATTTCTCACCTGAAAAGGGGTCTGAAGCTTACAAAAGCTTTAAAGTTAGGGCTTTTCTGGATCAGAAATATCTTCCTTTAGGTCAGTCCGATTTGATGGGGGTAGAGGATATATTGAAAACGGCAGGACTTTTGACCACAGTTGTCGAGATAGATCAGTATGTGCTCCAAGTGGTTCGAGAGTTCTACAGTAACCTAGGTGATTTTGCGAGTAATTCTCATGACCTGTTGCTGGTGTATGTGAGGGGGCAGCTGTATGAGTTCTCCCCAGACTTGATTAACCGCATGTTTCTGCTTCCATTTGATTCAACTCCTAGTCGTGACACAGAGGTCTATCTTGATGCTCCACTATCTTATGCGATTATGCTCTTGACTGGAGGAAAGAAAAACTGGTGGGAAGACTTCCAGTCCAAGCATCTAACTCCAACCATGGCCATTCTATACAAGCTCTGCTGTCGCAACTGGATCCCGTCTGCAAATAGTACCACCATGACTCAGATTCGTACCAAGTTTATTCATATGTTGGTCTATGGGAAGTCTTTCAGTTTTGGAAGGCTGGTGAGCCTGGTGTACTCTCAGATTCTGGAAATTGCAAAGAATCCACATCTCCTGGGTATCTGTCTGCCTTTTCCCAACTTGACCTACCAGCTTCTGAAGTTTCAACGAGCTATTCCTGGCTATCGTAATGACAAGACCTCTGCTGCGCCAAGGGTTATTTCACTGGATAAGAGCGCTCGAGGATCGGATGGTGAGCAAGACTTGAGGCCCCCGTCTCTGGCTTTTGATTTGCGCAATCTTAAGCGCATGATCCATCAGATGGAGATGCGTCTCCAAGGTAAGTTGTGTTCTATCTCTGTTACACCTTTCTCTTTTCCTTTGGTGTTTCAACTATGTTTTTGTGTGAATATGCATCCAATCAGGGGGAGATTACAGCATTCATGATGTACGTCATGCAGCTGAATCAGATGAGGAGGATGTTGATACTACTGTATCGGATCGTGTCATGGAGGATGTAGACTGATTGAAGTGTTCTTATTCTGTGTTTCTGTTCTCTGTTTTTATTGCTTTGTTCACTGCTTGTCAAGACTTATAACTATGTTTCTTGTTCCTATCTTTTCTGTCAGATGATGTTGTCAGAACTTACTATCTTTTGAATATTTCAGTTTGTTTAATCACTTCTAAATTACTCTAATTGGTAGTATGTGATCTATGAGTTTTTGGTGCATAGGTATTATTTGGTTCTTGGCTTGGTGTGTGGTTATTTGCAACATGTGCTTGAATTATCACATTCACACAAAAAGGGGGAGATTGTGAGAACGAGAGTTCTGGCTCAGGCACGTGCAACAAGGTTTTGATGTATGACACAGCAGATACATGAGTATGAAGAACTAGCTGCTGACGTGTTCGAGAAGAAAAGGAAAATAAGAATAAAAGGAATGTCGGAGATTTGGAAGATACACGAGAATATTGGGAGGATATTCGGTGGAGCGTTAATATAAGAGTAATACCATTGTTTGGAGAACGGGATTTTTTTGCAGAAAGCAAGAAACAAAAAACTAGGTTTTCGGCAACAGTCTACTTAAGAGACAAAGGTCGTCTGAGTGACAGAGCTGATGGGTTGGTGAGTGCACATATCTTTGAGAGAGAGAAGAGTGTACTCTATTGGGTAGTATTTAGGGATTGGTCTGTGTCAATCCATCACCAAGCTGTGGTGGATTGAGTCAATCAGATTAAACTGTGTGTTTAAACGATTCCTAATAAGGGATTGTGTTATTTCAGTTTGTGCTTGTGTTGTTCATCAGTTTAGTTCTTTCAGGAGAAAGTTAGATCTAGAGAAAGAAAGAGATCGCAGAGAGAAGAAGAAGAAAAACACTTGTAATCGGAGTTGTTCTTTGACAATAGTGCTAATGGATTTTTCGGGGAACGATTCCGACATGAGTAGGTTATAATCAATCAATCAGATAGTGGATGTCAAACACGTAAAAGTTTCGGTGTTCTCTTTCCTTTTCTTCTTGCTTTAGTTCTTTAGGTAATCTGATCTCAAACTAACTTAATCTAAGCCGATCCATAACGGCGAACACTTAATCGAAGTGTAAGTAGAAGATTAAAGCTCCAACAATTGAGATGAGTTAACTTCTAATCTATCCAAACTCACGTCTCTATTTGTTGCCTAATCTATCAACAACTGATTCAACACGACCAAACAACACTTGTCTTTAAATTTCTCTATTCTATAAAAGTGGTTCTACGTGTTAATTGATCACCATTTACCCTTAGACTCTTTTATAGAGCTCTCCACATTTTCTCGAAACCTTAGACCATAAGATCTATAGAAATCTCGGATAAAGATAATTTCCATTTTGAGATTATTCATTTTCTTTTCTCTAAGGCATAAACATATTCTCCAAATTTATATTTTCTTGTTATGTCAAAATACACTTTAATACTTCTCATTCATACTTCATGGGATATCGTTAGAGATTACATCAGAGACTACATCAACGACTTCATCAGGGGAAAGATTTGACATTTTCAAGCTTTTGGTTGCATCTTCAAATATCTTTATACAATTTAATGACAGTAATAAATAAAAATTACTTAGAAAAGAATTAAAATCAACAGTTATTAAGACTTCCTTTGTATAAAGACTTTAGTGTATAAAAAGATCAATTTTCTGATTCTTTTAATGGTTGAATGACTCATCATGGAGTTGGGGGACCAAATTAAAATTACTACTTCCAAGATATTGGATGCTTCATAAACCAGAAAGTAATCACCTTACTAAAAAGTGTATAATCAATGATTAGTTAACCAAACTAGTATTACTCAGCCGAAAGTATTACTGATGCATTGAACCGTACATCGTTTTGTTTACGGACACAATCTTTGATTAACCCAAGGCCAAGATACGGCTTAATGATACTTAAAGATGTTCAAGTTCACTGTTACATCTAATCAAATATTTTATAGAGCAACAAACAGTAAATATAAAATACCAATTAGGAACTAAGTCACATCTATATTAGTAATTAGTAAGGAGACAGGGCAAACAAGGTTGTCTGGGTTATGCCAAACAGTATGCAAGTAGTCACGCAAATGTCACGTGATTGGTTCCACATCTTCGTTTGTTAGTATTTTTTTTTCTTTTTCGTTTTTGGAATTTTTTTTTTGTCTAATATGTGTAACTGTGTAAGTAGCTAGAAATTACTAAAAGGCTTAGAGCATATACAATGTTAAGAATCCTTTTATTTTTTATTAATTTTTTTTAGAATAAGAACCCCAAATAAATTTTTTTTTACTTAAAACAGATCCGAAACAGATTCGAAACTTTAAAAAACGTAAAAAAGATCTGTATCATATTCAAAAATTGAAAAACAAAAAAAACGGATCTGAAACGGAACCGAAATGGATATTTTCGGGTATTTTGGGTTCGGATCGGGATATTTTAAACAAATCTAAAACGGATCCAAAACTTCAAAAATCGTAAATGAATATGTATCATATCCAAAAACTGAAAAACAAAAAAAAAACGGATTTGAAACGGAACCGAAACGGAACCGAAACTGATATTTTCGGGTATTTTGGGTTCGGATCGGGATATTTTAAACAGATCTGAAATTGATCCGAAACTTCAAAAATCGTAAATGAATATGTAACGAATCCAAATACCGAAAAACAAAAAAAAAACCGAAAAAAACGGATATGAAACCGATCCGAAAATGAAATTGTTCTGACACAAAAAAATAAACAAAAAAAATAGAAAAGCCGAAGAACCGGTTTAAGAACCGGTCCTTACGTAAGGATTTTTAGATACGGGCTCTTAACACAGTGTTTGACTTTTTTATTATAATAATGACTAAGAGACGCCTAACATACCGCGTCAAACGTGGTCTTAGTGGTGTTGTATTTTTGAAGATTGTTAAAATTTGTAGAATCTCTTGATGTTGGTGAATGTATTATAACATTCTTGATAAAATCTGTTGTTATTGGTTTGATGATTTTAAATGTCTACTTAGAATCCATTGTTATTCAAAAAGTTTAGTTTTCGTTGATTTTATGATTCAATTAAAATCTACTCTTATTGGACATGGATTCTTAACAAATTAACTCATTAAATATAACTTTCAAAATACTCCATATACCCCTTGGATTCTTAAAATCCTTATAACTAAAAATTTTTGATTGATTTTTTTAATACACAAAACTCTCTGCAAATTTAACAAAACTCTTTACAGATTTAATAAATCTTTCAACTTTTAAAATGAATCAGCTTTGTGAAGTCCAACTCCCACTAAAAGTAATCATTTTAAGTTGTTGTCTTTTACTTTTAAACTCACCAAACAACTCTTGTATTTTCTGTTTTAACTTAAATTAATCTTGAAATTCATAGTGTAAGATCTTAGTCCTCGTGGGATCGATAACCTGAAGTACTGCATCTACGCTGTGCACTTGCAGCAGTAGTGTCTTTTTGGATAAAACTTGACACACTATCAGATTTCACAAAGTTTATTGATTTTAAAAGTTAAAAGATTAGTTAAATTTGTAATGATCTTTGTTAAATTTGCAGAGAATTTTGTGTATTAGAAAAATCAGTCAAAGTTTTTAAATTGTAAGAATTTTAAGAATTCAAAGTGTATATGTAGTATTTTAAAAATTGTGTCTAATGAATTAGTTTGTTGAGAATTCACCTTGTAGTAACAATTGATTTTTGAATAATAATGTATTTTGAGTAAAAATTTAAAATCATAAAACCAATAACAGTAAATTTATTAAGAATGTTATAATCCATAAAATAATAACAATTGATTTTTAAAATTTCAATGATCATCAAAACTATATCTACAAATAACCCCCTTAAATTACAAGTGGCTTGGAAAGGAAAAAAAAAAACAGGAGGGAACATGAACTTTGAGAACAACACAATCGCAAGAGTTGTCTCTGGTTAGTTTATCTTTTGCTTCCAAAACATTGCCTGATTGATAAATTAATTTATAGTAATCCAATGGGCAATGGGATTAATATGCTTTGCTTTTTTATATTTTTTTCCTGAAAATTCAAATGGGCGCTTGTGTAAAAATACTTCTTAGAGTTTTAATTGAACGTAACAAAACTAATCCACCGAATAAAAACTATATCAGGCAATTGGAATATATAAGAACATCTAATAAATAGTTTTTTCGTCCTTAAATCATAAAGCTCTTTCTTGAAAGTGTATATGGAGAATAAAGCTCGTGTTGCGACCACTGATTTAAACACTTGCCCATATTCTATGCTGTGGTATCTGAAATATTATTAATTATAATAAACATACATGTTTAATAAAATAAAGAGGTTAATCAAGTTGTATGGTTTAGTGGAGACTCTGAAGCTAGGCCAGGTTCAAGTTATGTTTGATTGCATGGTGGAACACTAAAAAAGACATGTGTGTTCAACATGCACTTATAGTTAGACAACTGTACTAGGTTAAAAAGATAATTGTATTTAGTTTGGTTTATTGAAAAAAATTAAAGTAATAGTCACTTAACAGCCCAAGTTCCAATTTTGTTGGGTTTGATGAAGTCATAATGCAATAATTGTTTACTAATCATATCATTAATAGTTGAATAGGTGAATGCATATACACTTTTTTTTGTCGGTAAACCGGACCACAACGGACCGGTCCGGTGATCCTATTTTACTATCGGGAATTTTACCTCTCACATACGAGGGGTCCGAATCACAACGGACCGATCCGATAGCCCATAGCCCTTCACACGGGACCAAACGCGCACATCACGCACCCGGAGACTCGAACACTCGACCCCGAAAACTTTTGACCGCTAGGCCACAAGCTTCTCTCGAATGCATATACACATTTTTAAAATATAATTTTATACTATTTTGGATGATGGATATATTTCATATATTAATTGGAATATAATCATGCATGCATGCCACAAGGTATCTCTATATATACACACACCCACAAGTTCCCTTCAAATCAGTTTTCTCTATCCAAAGCCTCTAAAAAAAACTACCAAAACGAATCTGCGTTTTTAGCCTACTCTTAAAAGGAAAACAAGTTTTTTCCTTCGCATTAAACCAAAAGAAATACTATCTGTGGTTGATGTCGACCATCTTGTTATATCAAATTGCTTATTTGAAAGCTTTTTTTTTTTGTTAGACTTGCTTATTTGAAAGCTTGAAAATGGAAATGAAGAAGGTCAAGAAGAGTTCAGAGAGATCAAAGGAGAAGAAGAGATCAATAAGTAGAAGATTGGGGAAGTATATGAGAGAACAAAAGGGGAGGATTTACATCATCAGAAGATGTGTGATCATGCTCCTTTGTTGGCATGATTGATTGAAAAAATGTTTCAAACAATGCCAAGCTCAAATGTATGCATACAAGTGTCACAAGTGTGTGTGTGTGTACGTATGCATGTGGCTAATTAAGTGAGGAAAATAGTAATGCTAGCTATGGTAGAAAACATGTTTGCTAACTAGGTTTTATTTCGTAATATTCTACCGAATTGTATATATAATGAGCAACGGTTGTTTTCGAAACAAGTATTACTTTATGCAATGATAGGTCAAAAACCGTAAAAAAATATCTAGTATTCAAACCGTAATAGCTTGTGATCTCTTAAATTTTAGGATCGATCAACCAAGCTTCCTAAATATTTATTTCATCGAATATGTTGGTATGAAACTCTTCTAGAAGTTTGACCAAAAAACAGAACTCTCCAAGAGACGGAAGGTTTTTTTTTCATCTGGATAAATTTTATTAGTGCAAACGTTGAAATGATTTCAAAAATCGGTAAAAGCCGGCAAAAAACATGATCCCTCTTGAAACATAAGCAAACAAATAACATACATCCATATAATCAAAACCCAAGTGCAACAATAAAAAAAAGACAAAGCATGGTAGATATGTGTTGGGATATAATCCAAGTCCCACACCGGATATGTTAGACAAGAAAGTCTAATATATAAATAGAGTCCAACCCTTACTTAGTGTGAGGCTTTTTGGGAGTAAAAGCCCAAAATCAAATTCGCGAGGGTTCTTCCAATTTGGCCCAGAGCGGACAATATCACATTAAAGGGTAAAAAATTTTAAAATTTACAGAGTAGGTAAGTTTTATACATAGCTACAACTATACAAAATTAAAAGTTCAATCCCTTAATTAGTCCTTACAAGTAGATTAGAAATAGATAGAACTACAAAATATACAGAACATAAATTCTCAGTTAATAAGCTAAAGACGATGACCTCTTCTTCAAATATATGCTTCTTCTACTGCTTGCACTGCATAATTCATCATCATTGGAAGAACCATCCGAATGAGCAACGAACTTTCCCTTTTGTTTACTGTTCAATTCATCTTCATGTTCATCATCAGCAACATCAGCATCATCATCATCATAATCATATTGTTGATCCCTATAGCTCCCTTCTGAGGATGACACATCACGTGGTGTTTGGAAAATTGTGATACTCTCATTCTCCCTATTTCGGAATGAGAAGCTTCTAGAACCTCCTCCATACAAGGGGAGAACTGAATCTTTTGGCTTTGACTCGTTTGTGTCCCTTCCAAGACTATAGGTTGAAGAGAGTTTCCTCTTCACCATTTCCTTCTCTTGAACCAAATCACCGATTCTATCAACCGCGAATTCATCGGTGGTTGCTTCATCCTGAAGTCTCGTTATGGTTCTATCGAGTTCTCTCCTCTTCCTATGCAGCAAACGCTGGAACAAGAATAGACTATAAAATACTTGAAAGAAAAGGGAGACCCTTGGGTAGCAAGTAACAAAACAAAGTTTAAGATACTTGTTTCACAAGCTAGGTTTTCTTACTCGCTTGTCAAAGAAAGCACTTAAGGGACGACCTTGAAGCTTTTCTTTCTTCCAGAATATAAAACAGAACCTCACAAGAGCCGCAAAGAGGATCATGATCACAAACTCAAACAGTAAAAACCAAATTATCGCTCTTTCGTTACCTGAAAGAAAACAATATGGAGTTTCTTGAGAGACACGAGAATCTTAATTTAGGGTTTTCAAATTCAAATTTAATTTACCAATGTAGATATCAAGACGCTCTGGTTCTGCAAACGAACAGCTAGATGATAGCTTATCGTGTTTGGAGCGGCATCGAAATGGATTTCCTGAACTAGAGGCTGCAACAAACGCAAGAACAACCCTCTCATCCAACACAAAATGTTGTAGATCTTCGTCTAATAACAAACTCGGAATTTGATCTGATACAAGAACCATCATAAAAGTCTAAATAGTTTTTAAGAGACTGAAAGAAGTCTTAACTGAGATTTAGATCTTACCAGAATAACTCTGAGACCAGTAGATAGATCCTGTCCCTGGAACTACAAGTGAAAAAACCGCGGTTTCTGGTTTCTTTGCGGACACATATGTATAATTTTCAATGACACGATCGTTTTTTCCTTGTAGTTTTGTCTGAGAAATATAAACCGCGTTGCCCGAGCAATCTAGTAATGGCTCTATTTGGATTACTGAACCGATTTCTGCGTTTTCAAGTATCTTATGAAGCTCCCCTGTTCTTGAGAAGGAGTACAATGTCCCATCTAGTGAACCAATTGATACCCAACCTGCGAAAGTGAAAGACCGATGGTTAAGATAAGGTCGATTAATACAGGTGAAAGTAGATAAATATATTCGTTTAGGAAGCTCACTGTTTGCGTCTATGATAGGGTCTGAACCAGAAGTTTCTGCTAAAGGACCAACAGTTTTTTGCCATAGAATGTCGCCGGAAAACGAATCTAAAGCGAATACTAGCGATTTTGTCGGGAAAACAACGTAGACCAGACCGTTATTCCCCGGTGTAACGGTGAAGAATCGATCCACTGGACCAAAATCTTGAATCCAATTGTAGTAAGTGCCACGAAGAGATATCGAGTAGAGTTCTCCTTCATTGTTTGAAATCTGAAGAAATTTTAAAATATAAAAGCAAAATAGAGCAAGAACTAAGAATTCACAAAAGATGAAATTTGAACTGAGAGATAGGATCTTACATAGATGCTTGCTTCGCAAGAATCAATCACTGGTCTGGAATCAAATGTACAGTTTTCGTAATCTTTTCGACATCCTAATCGGTATCCGAATCTTTCGATTTTAGGCTCTGCCATCCAAAGTTGCTGCCGAATCATACTATAAGCGTAGAGACCGTGATTCTTAATGGTAATGTAAACCGAAGAACTCGATATGCTAACGGCGAAACCGAGGATTATTTCGCCCGGATCAAAGAACAATTCTGGTTCGGATTTGGTTCCATTCCGTGGGAAATTAACTCTCAGGATTCGATTCTCTGCAAGAACAAGCATCTGACACCAACATTTTGAGAAAACAGAGGGAAACTGGAAAGTTTGAAACTTAGGGTTGAGGAGATTGGAATGGTTACCTGATCTAAACCAGAGTAAACCGGGGGAAAACCGGTGTTACATTTGAAATTCATGTGTACGGACCAAGCGATTGAACCGTTGGACTGGAAGGAGAAGAAATCGTTGTCGGAGCAAGCGTAGACTCTGCCGTCATCGCCGATAAGTGTCTTGGAGAGAATTTGAAGAGACTTCTTCTTCACGGTTTGATCTGAAACATTTAGAAGTTGGAAAAAAAAACTATAGACTTGCGTGAAATGAATAATAGTAAAAGTTTTAAGAGTGATAAAAATTTAACCTGCTGCAGAGAAGACGAAGACGAGGAAGTGTAACAAGACGAAGAAGAATCTAAAAGCCACCACCATTGTTTCTAAAACTTTGGTGCCGGAACAAGAGAACGGTTACTTTAAAAAAGGAGAAAAAAAAAAGAACAGTTACATTTAGAAAGGAAGGAGAAAAACCGGTTATCTCGATTGATCTGGCAGGCTTGGCATGTATCATCTCTGGTCAGACCGGAACCTCCGGCTTCGCCAGCATCGGCAATCCAAGAACCAATTCACGAGCTATTTACATTGCGCAACAATGAATCTGTTTCTCAACTGCTTCAGGTCTGTGCTTCATACTGATTCTTCGATTCAGCATTACACATGCAAGACTTCGTTTGTAAAATACAAACAATCAAACCCTACGAGAAACCGTCTCACATTCCATTACAAAAATAATTGGGCTATTGGGCTTTATTATCTTGGGCAAATGAATTTCTATTTAATGTGTTCGCCAAGTCCACGAACAGATCCGTCTGTCTTTTTCCCGGTCATTTTAAACGACATTTTTAGATTAAAAAGAGGGATATGTACAAAAATAATCTAAAATATATTTTTTAACACAAAAAACTATAATTTTACTCAAATATTTGAGGTGTTGTGTTAGTAGACCGAAATAGAACAATCAATAAAAGAAAATAGTTCGCGATACTGTTTATCTAAACGAACTAAAATGTTTGCTTTGGAATTTAAACTTCGTGGAATATAAAAAATCTTAAAAAGCGGATACGCAGTCCTCTCCATCTCGAACTCCTTAAGCTCTGTTGCAAATCCCGATCACTCATTGGGATTGTCGACCTTACGAATAACATCTTGACTATCTGTGTTGAACTCATGAATCACAGGATGGGTCACCATACTCTGCATAGCCCAAATTAGCGCTTCCGACTCTGAGTGGCGAGGCGAAATTCGTCGAATTTGGTTCATGGAACCCATCAAAGTACATCTTCCAGTTGCTTCATATAAAGACCATCCCATACCACTATAATTATCTGATAGCTTTCAGGAGCCATCCACCAAACATATATTAAGCAAGCATATGGTTTGTGCCTGTGCACTCCGCGATTCAAGACCATATCATCCTCGATCGTCGTCTCCCATGTCTGCCACTCAGAAATGGCATGACTAACAATATTAGAGGCCTCCCTCAAAATCCCTTGAAAAAGTTTCTCAATTTGGGCATTCCAAATAAACTAGAGGATCCAAGGATAGGACTGCTGTCCCTCCATATGTGTAGCATCTTCTCTCCAGAATCAATACACCATGTTTCTATAGACACTCGAAGTTGGAAAAACATCGAGGACCATCAAAGAGGGTACGAGTGCCCATGATTGAAGCGCTGGTGGACACTAAGGTGCGTGTGACGATTTCCTCTGGAGCCCTACATCGCGGAAAATGATCCACACAGTTGATTCCTCTCCTCACTAGATTATGACTCACAACAACATATCCGAGAAAATTTTTCCATATAAGATGACGGATCTTATGTGGAGCATTAACTTTCCATGCCTAACTCTTTAGGTCGTTCAGATTGGTTCCAAATAGCCCGTTTCTTCTGTCTTAGTCCATAGTTCCCGTGCGATTCTATACCCAGACTTAGTATATTGCCACCAAAAAATCATCCATATGGAATGACTGTGCTATAAGAAAACTCTTGATCAGGAGGATATCCTCCAAACCTATATACTGCTCTAACTTTCGCAAATCTCATTATTTTGAGATTCGATCAATAAAATCGCTCACGACCATCAACGGATGCACCATACGGATTCTCACTCTTGCCGGCCTAGTAGGCTTTGTTGGAATCTGTGGATCTTCCCATACTCTGGTTGTAAGACCAAAAAATATTTTTTAATCCTGTGAAGAAGCAACGATTTTGAAGCCAATATACTCCTCCATCCATATGATGGGCTATCAATGGCATAGTCTCGCAATGGTGTGTTGTAACTATAGTATTGCCCCCAACGAAACTACACTAACAAAGAATGAGGGAATCAGAGTAAACGCCATAGCTGTCTAGCCAAAAGGGCTAAATTTAACTCATGGAGGGTGCGAAACTCAGTCCACCTTCCATTTTAGGAGCACATCATTTCTCCCACGTCACCTAGTGAATTCCCCTGCGAGGAGGGTCCAAGCTCCACCAATACTTTGCTATCGCACTCCTTAACTTGTCACACGTATCAAGGGGAAGAAGAAAGTTGGATAATCATTTGGAAGACCTACAAGTTAACACAGTTTTATAGATGATCCCTTATTAAGGCAAAGATCTTACATTTAAAACCGCTCAGACCTTCTGGGATACCCAAATAGGTCCCCAATTCCTCTTCTTTTTGAATCCCCATGATGCTCTTTAATTCTTGTTTGACATTATTATGAACCTTTAGCCAAACATAATCTAAGATTTTTCCAAGTTGACACATTGTCCCGAGGTCTTTCCGTACGAATATAAGATCTTCATTATCTCCAAATATTCTTGGGGGTCCGCCTTACAAGAAAAGAGACTATCACCCGAAAATAGGAGGTGGGACACTTATGGACTAGCACGCTACTCTCATTTCGATTATGCATCTCTGGCACTCCGACTCTCTGAAAAGGCCAATGAGCACATCCATACACATGATGAAGATAAAGGAGACAGAGGGTCTCCTTGTCGCAACCCCCTCCCTGGCGTAATATGGCAATGGGGTTGACCATTGATCAAGACCCAGTAGGACAATGATCTAATACAGCTCATAATCCTACTTATCCATAACTTCGCAAAACTCATCTTTCGCATAACTGCTTCTACGAATTCTCATTCCACTCGATTATAGGCTTTGCTCATATCCAATTTGATAGCCATCCGCTTACATTTCCCGCTAGGGTTTCTCTATAGACTATGAAACATCTCTTATGCCACCAACATGTTACCAATAATTAATCTCCGAGCGATAAAGCCCGAGTGGGTCTCTGAGATAAGACTAAGTAAAAATATCTTCAGTATTTGACACAAAAATTTGGAAATTATCTTGTGAGATACATTGCAAAGGCTGATAGGGCGAAATGCAACTATCTCCTGTGGTCTATCCTTATTAGGTATTAGACTAATATTTGTCTCATTTCAAATGAGGCACAACGGTACCCTCCGTTAAGAATCTAGTAACCATGGAAACGACATTCTACTTCACTGTATCCCAAAAGTGTTGATAGAACAACATTTTCATCCCATTCGGGCTAGACGCTTTCTCATAAAGCATAGAAAACAGCGCTATGCGTACTTCCTCTTCTGTAACTGGTCTTATAAGCTCAGCATTCATCTTTGAGGTGATTTTATTTGGGACAAGATGTATGACCTCGTCAATAGCTATTTGTCAAGAAGTTTGAAACAACTCTTTGAAGTACTTTTGTGGCAATAGCCACAGTTCCTTCTTTTTGCTCGACCAAGACACCCTGATCATTTTTTAGTCATATAATTCTATTAAGTGCCCATCTTTGTTTCGTTGTTGCGTGGAAAAAACTCGTGTTTCGATCTCCTTCACGGAGCCATAATGCTTTGCTCTTCTACCTCTAGAACACCTCCTTTTCCTTTAATGCATCATGCAAAACCTTAGTAGCCGAAGCAATCTCCTCCGAAGTGGGACTATCAGATGTGTAAAGATTATCAACTCTATCCTTTAGCTCCTCTAGACTTTGGTCTGAGGCTATCCGGACACCCTTACTCCAGGAGACAAATGAATTTCTATTTAATGTGTTTCATCTTGTTTAGGCTACTAAGCTAACTACCTTTAGGCGTTGTAATATTTTTGTTCTTATTAAACAAAAAGCATTTTGTCCAAAAAAAAAAAAACACCAAGCCCACGAAAGAGATCCGCTTTTTTTTTTTGTCATTTTAGACACATTTTAGGTTAAAAAGAGAGAAATGTACAAAAGTAATCTAAAACATATTTATAAAAATGACAGTAACTCTAAACATTTTTCTTGCAAAAGTAATTAAGGTGGTAGGAAAACTACAATTAACCCCTTTGTGACAAAAAAAAAAACCAAAGTAACAATTAACCTTAAAATCTTGAGAAGTCTGAAATACAAACACAGAGGTTGGAAACTACTTGTGCAAACTTCATGTGAAGTCTGCATATATTATCAAATCTTGCTTTAAAATTAAAAATGGAAAAAATAATTTTATTAAAAATGTGTATATATAAACTAAATATAATTAGTTACGACGTATATAAACTAAAATTTCATTAAAAATGAGAAATATAATTAAATCGTGTATATAAATTTATAAATAAGAAAAAGTAATTTGATGCAAAATGTATACGCATTAACTAAATATAATTAGTTACATTATCTATACATTAAATTTCATAAAATTAAGTCTAGTTGGTGCAAGTCCAGTGAGGTTTAATTAATTGAGTTTGAATGTATCAGTGGACTAAATTGTAAATATGTGGGGAACCTGAAAATGATGGAGACAGAGGTCACTAAAGAGATGATTGAATTCTAGGAGCTTCTTGAAGTGGGTATCAATTCTTGTCCAAGTATCGATGATCTATCTACATCGTGTGAATCGAGGAAGTCATGGTCTAGAGAGGATCGAGTGAGGTTGGGATACGTAGTCATCTACGCTAGTTTCATTCAAGCAAGAAAGAACTCAACACCCACATGGGTTAGTTTGGCTAGGCTAATCTTGGATTTAGAAGCGTTTGAGAACTATATGTGGAGAAGAGTTGCTTTTAAAAACCTGATACAATTTGTCAAAGAAAAAGATTTGTTCAAGTCGTAGCCACATCGAAGGGCTTATCCAAGGTCTGCAAATGTGGTTGCACTTTGCTCTTCTTCAATTTATTGGTGTATATGGAGAGTCGATTCTTGGTAACCCAACTCCAATGATGCTTGCATTCAAAGGATCAAAAGGTCGGAAGTATATCACAAAGGCTATATTAAAACAGGTAATCAGATTTATACAATTTGCTGATAACTTGATGATTTTATTTTTGGGTTCTTAACTAGTGTTTGGTGTATATGTATGTATATAACTTGTTGATTTTCTTTCAGTTTGTTTTCCATATATTTGTGTCAGCTATTGCCGAATCGTGGATATTGAGGAAAAATTTCCATTGTGGGATGATGATGAAGAGGACACGAAGGTTGAAAACATAATCAAGGTGATCTTTGCACTTTTATGATGGTGCAGCATGGAGTGGAGAAGAACTAACGGGTCTCTGATTGGTATTATGATATCTTGTGTCAAGTCGAAGAATGTTGTGACCACTAATAGAACCATTGACAATGGTGGGTCGAGTGACACTAAGAGGATTTTTTCTAATTCAACTCCATTTAATGAGCCGAGTGCAATGGAAACAATGAAAAATCCACATTGACTCTTGCTTTGAAAAGCTTATTACGATGATGACTAATTGTTTTAGCAGCTGCCAGAATATGATCAAGGACCTTTCTGAGAGGATCTCTGCGTTAGAGGAATCCATGGTGAAAAACATGAATGAAGCGCAAGTTAAAGCAACACAAGATATAGGTGACAATGGATGCAATTCCTCAAATGATAAGCAGGTGAAATCTAATGATGACTCGGTGGATGAGAAAGATAATAATGGAGTCGATGACAAAACCTTTACAAAATCAGATTTAGTGTCAAACCTTCTCCCAAGATCAAAAATGCATAAAAAAGAGAACAACTAAATAGACTTGCACTTATTGTTTCTTGATGTGAACGTTTCTTACGTGTATTGTGTTCCAAACATTTGTTTCGTATTATGTTATTGCTTTAGTTGTTTACGCTAGTGGTTGAAACTTTATTTTATGTATAATATATGAGTTATTGATATTTTTTACTCAAATAATATAGAGCTAGCAGAAGATAGTAAGTGAGAGTGTTACTGGTGGAAAAAGAACCAAGTGTTATGATTCTTGACAAAAACAGTCTGACATCGATTTTGAGATGGCTAAACAAGAAAAAAAAAAGAGAAATGAATTAGAATAAAAAGCGACATGTTAAGGAAACGCTTATCAAAACGAAACGCCTTCCTCGTAGGCAAAGGCCTAGCAAGGATATTAGCTTTGACATGTCTATGGTCGGAAGACCACATTCTAAGGTATTGGACACTGGAATGCGGAAAAAATTTATGCCAATCCTCGTTACCTAGAGCTCGGTCTAAGCGACATCGTACACGTGTACTACCATTACCTCTATTTCCCACCATGACATATGATTCCAGTGTAAGAAAATTCCACCATTCCACAATTATGAGTCATCTGACGAAAAAGAAAGAAAAAAATTCAGGACAAATTCGGCCACCCTGCATTCATTATTGCTAATTATCTCATTAAAATCCCTTATCATAAACGAGGGTCCATTGCATTCCGCCGAAAAGCGCATCAGTCTCTCCCAGACTAACTACCTACGATTCGGAATAGGGCCATTAATAATAGCTTCAACGTTCAATACATGGTTGTTCGAGAAAAAATAACAAAACTAAAACCATTCATAATAAATAAATCCAATCCCTTACTCAAGCCAATGGGCTCCATATTCTCTAAATAATCATTGTCTATCTTCAACTATTGATCCTATAGCACCGTTCTTTTATGTATTTCCTTTATACGTCGAATTGTGAGGTCATTTCCAATCCCTCGACAATTTCAACCTAGAATCCTCATTTATACGAACTAGGTGGATCTTGGGATCCCACCAAACCTTCTTTTCCGGATGAGACTTGACTCCTAATAGTTCCTTTACTCGAAAGAAATAGGCTCTAGGGAATATGGGCCTTCATGGAGGCCTTATCAACAAAAGTTTGAGCTCTTTTTTATCTTGGGAGATCCTCGACGAAGAATCTGTTCTTTCTTACCATGTATGGCATGAGAGTCTTATTGTGAGAAATCCCTCCCGAAGAATGATTTGTCTTATGTTTTTTCACAACATTCTCCTCCATTCTCTTCTCTTCCACTTTTTGCATGTCTTTCTTTTTCCCTTCACCACCCTCTATAGCCATTTACCACAACTTTTTATTTTTCTTTCTTTGCTCGTTCCCAGTATTCCCCTTGCAGATCATCATCATAATCAATGGCTCCTTCTATTCCCAATATAACCTTCTCTTTGTTCATGTTATCTTCTTGAGCATGAGGTTCCACATGAGTTTCCCCATTAAGATTTTTGTGATGATGGCCACGTTTCGAAGAGGACTCACGGTCCACGTGATGATCCGATTTGTACTCATGAGATCATGTTCCTTGTTGCGATGAACTTCTCTTAGTGGAGGTGCGTTCCGTGAAAAAATCCTCCCTGTCTTAATATACCATCATCGCGAAGCAAAAGATCGATCCTCATCATAAGCACGATCAAAACGCCTCGGACGAAAGTCTGTGGACTCTTGATGTACACCATAGTATGTATATGTCTTATACAACTTCTCACAATCATATCTTTCATGTTCTGATCAAAAATCTCCTTCTTGCTTTTGAGACATTCTCTATTTAGGGTAATCTTAAAGAATGTAATGACTCGGCGCATCAGCAATCCTTCGGCCATTATTCGAGTTCAAACCATGATATCAGCTAGTTGCACACTGGCAGCTGGGAGGGACCCACACGGCTAGGAACGAGCAGTGTATCTTGGCTCGGAAGAACCCCGAGACATAGAGGTCTGAGGCTACACACACTAGCGGCCGTGATTCTTTCAGTGCTAAGGCCTTGAAAGTTGTAAGTCAATTTTTCAAATTTTTTTAAATAAATAAATAAATGCTTAAAGCTTTTTTAGTTGTTTAATAAAAAAAAATTAAGATAAGGTCAAGGGCGCAGACTACGATGTTTCCGATCTTATAGCTGTGCTAGAAGAGACGAAGAAAAGGTCCGACGGGACGTTCATCAACGCGAAGTCCGAGTGTCTCTGCATCGAGGTCCACCGGCGGATCTATGAGGCCGAGATCCAGCTTTCCATGGAGAACCCGGATAACTCGGTCCAGTCTTGCGGTCTTTCGCAATTCGAGAAGAACATGTAAATTATTTGTTTCGTTTAATTTTTAAGATTTATTAATATTTAATTTCTTGTTTTATACCGTAGGTTGCTCCCCGGTCGAAAGATCGGTTTTTTAGAGTTTGGTCTCTGCAGTCCGAGGCGTCTTTAGCTGCCACCGGTGTTCAGCCGTCCCGTGCCAACTCGAGATATCTAGAGGAGAAGCTTCAAAGGGCTGAGGCATAGCTCGTGGCGGCTCGTGAGGGGATTACTGCGGCTCGCGAGGAGGTCAGCGGATACCAGGAGCAGACTTGATCACATGCCCTTCTCTTCGACTAGATGGAGAAGAACGACCCGAAATTTGCCGAGTACGCGCAGTTGTCGCGGGACGGGTCAGTTCAGCAGCAGAACCAACAACCAGACAACAATTAGATTTTAGGTTTTCTAGTATTTTAGATTTGTAAAATATTTAAAATTTTTATTGTTTTAGTTTCAGATTATTGATATTAATTACTAAATTTTCATATTATAAAATTTTAATTATAATTTTAATTTTATTTCTAATATTTTAATTTTATTATATTTTATTTTTTCCGATAAAATAATTTTTTTAAAACGTATTTTGCGAGAGAATTGCGAGGATTCTCTCGCAAATCCCTCACAAAATATTTGCGATTATATTGTGAGGATCAGTCGCAAATCCTCGCAAAAAGTTTGCGATGAAATTGCGACGATTCCGCGGAATTCTCTCGCAAAGTTTTGCCGATGAAATTGCGAAGAATTTCGAGGGTTAATTGCAGTTTCATCGCAAAATTTTACGATTCTACACATGATCACAAATTCCTCGCAAATATGTTCCTCACAGATTCTTCGCAAATTTGCAAGGAATCTACTATTGACTATTTTCCTTGCAATTTTGCGAGGAAACTGCGAGGAATATAGTTTTGTGACTAACGATCAACGACCGATTATTTTTTCTCGCAATTTCCTCGCAAAAGGTGATTTGCGAGGAAATTGTTAGGAAATATTCCCTCGCAATTTCGCTGTTTTCTTGTAGTGTCAAGTTATCCCCACAAACTCCGACCCAACTTTCCTCAAAGGCATCATGACGGTGTTTGGTTCCTTTATTCTTATGCCTTGTCGTCAAAGCAACATCCCTAGGTGAAGGTTTTTGTGTGTCTTGCGTTGTTCCTCTATCCAATTGGGTAAAATTTGCCTGCAAACTCTGTTGGAGACACGAAAAAACTCTAAGCTTGTTTTCTGGCTTGATGTTTTCTCTAACTTGATTGTGTTCTAACTCCTTTTTCCGTAATGCATTTTTTCATTGACATAAGACCACATAAGGAGAAATACTTGAACAAATAATCATAATGGATCTTAATGGTAACCATGTTACCCTTATTGTCAATTAATTTCCGGGTAAACTTTAAGTGTTTATGACAATCCATGGAGACTCGTAGGCGAGCATCCGCTTCATTCACTTCATGTACAAAGCCAAGCTTTTCATCAATACTTGACATTGTTGCCTCCGACCAAAACTTAATTGGCATCTCAGTAAGCTCCACCCAAAAAGTTATCTCCCATGGATTGTCATCATGAATCACCAGCTCCCATCGCACAAGAACAAACATCCAGTAATTATAGTGGAAGGGTCCTTTGTCAAGAAATAATTTTAACTCCTCTTCTGAATCAAACTTGAAAATAAAACAATTGTTTTCTAAGTTACTTTTCGTGATATTCCCTTTCAAGCCCCATTGTTGTGGCATGTAAGCTATGAGTTTTTTTACGTCTTGTTTCCTAGGATTAAGGACCTGATCCATGAGTGTTAGGCATATTCTTGAATGAGATTCGTAGAATTTTTAGGAGGAATCAGAATAGTTCCTCATCATCCTCAAAAGATATCATATGTTTTCTTTTGTTCTTATTCGCTGATAGAGTTCTAGACACAGACAACAATCTATTTAATCAAGAAACTTGCTGCTACAATTCACGAGAAAGAGCAGCCTGACTATGAACAAAATATTGGTGCAGGATATCGTAGCAACACAAAACCAGAGTTAATCAAAACCATAATAGGGAAAAAAGCAAAGCTGCTTCGTCACTGAAAGGCAAAAAATAAGACCGTTGCAGAAAATCTCGAAAGGGAAAAAACTGATGGCACATACGACTCCACCACAACGTAAAGGCCTTCACGAGTGAGAAAACGGTTCTCCTAGCTCCAAAAGAATAGCAATTCTGATGAGCGATCAATCCATCGAATATCAGAGCAGAACAAATCAAATCAAAGCGACGATGTAGAACAAATCAGAGCAAAGCAGAAAGAAAAGAACCTCTGTCTCTGAACGAAACAAAAACGAAGCGGAGAAAATCTCCAAAGGGAGATCTCAAAATGTTGGAGAATGGAGGAGAATATTCCACCCCCACCTCTCAAAGGAAAGGCCTTCGGAAACTGATAACAAAGGTTCTCATAACTCCAGCATACGAGCATATCAGATTGACGACATTGAGAAAACCCTAATCGGTGTCAGAGGAACCTAATCTAAAACATATTTATAAAAATGAAAGTAACTCTACAAAAAATTTTCTTGCAAAGCTAATTAAGGGGGTAGGGAAATTACATTTAAACTTCTTAAGACCAAACAAAAAAACAAAAGTGAAAATTACCCTTTTAACCTTGAGAAATTTGAAACACAAAAACAGAGGTTACAAATTACTTGTGAAAACTTCATGTGAAGTCTGTATATATAATCAAATCTTGTATTTAAAATTAAAAAATAGAAAAATTAATTTAATTAAAAAGGTGTATGCATAAACTAAATATAATCAATTACGACGTATATAAACTAAAATTTCATTAAAAAGCTGCAAAAAAATACTTAAATCTTGTACATAAATTTAAAAATTAAGAAAAATAATTTGATGCAAAATGTGTATGCATTAACTAAATATAATCAATTACAACGTTTATACATTAAATTTCATACGTCTAGTTGGTGCAAGTCTAGTGAGATTTTAATTGATTGAGTTTGAACCTATCACTGGACTAAATTTTAAATATGTGGAGAACCTGGAAATGCCGGTGATTGAGATCAATAAGAGATGACTAAATTTCTGGGAGCTTCTTGAGTGGGTGTCAATTTTGGTCCAAGTATCGATAATCTAACTACAGCGTGTGAATCGAACAATTAATGGTCTAGAGAGGATTGATTGAGCTTGGGATACTTAGCTATCTATGATGGTTTCATTGAAGTAAGGTAGAACTCTACACCCACACGTGTTAGTTTGGCTTGGCTAGTATGGATTTAGAAGCGTTTGAGAATTATCCGTGGAGAAGAGTTGCTTTTAAAAACTTGATACAATTTGTCAAAGAAAAAGATTAGTTCAAGTCGTACCACATCGAATGGCTTATCCAAGGTCTGCAAGTGTGGGTGTACTTCACTCTTTCGAAATTTGTTGTTGTATATGGAGAGTCGATTTCTGGTAATTAGCGAAAAAGTCGATTCTTATTAACCCGACTCCAGCGATGCTATTTTTCAAAGGATCAAGAGGTCGGAAGTATATCAAAGAGGCTATGATAAAACATGTAATCTCATTTATTTAATTTGATGATATCTTGCTGATTTTCTTTCTGAGTTATTAACCAACGTATGGTGTATATGTCTGTACATAACTTGCTGATTTTCTTGCACTTTGTTTTTCATATACCTATGTCAACTATTGTAGAAGCGTGGAGTTTGAGAAACTTTTTCCGTTTTGGGATGATGATGAAGAGGACACGAAGGTTGAAAACTTGGTCAAGGTGATCTTTGCATTTTTATGATGGTGCAACGTGGAAGTAGAGAATAACTAATTGGTCTTCAATTGGTGTTAAGATATCTTGTGTGAAGTCGGAGAACATTGTGACCACTAAGAGAACCATTGACAGTGGTGGGTCGAGTGACACTACAAGGATTTGTTCTAATTCAATTCCATATAATGGGCCGAGTGCAACGGAAACAATAAAAATCCACATTTACTCTTGCTTTGAAAAGTGTATTACGATGATGACTAATGGTTTTAGCAACTGCCAAAATATGATCAAGGACCTTACATATAGGGTCTCTGCATTGGAGGAGTCTATGATGAAAGGCATGGATGAAGCACAATTTAAAGTAGTGTAAGATAAAGGTGACGGTGGACGCAATCCCTCAAATGATGAACAGGTAAAATCTAGTGATGATCTGGTGGATGACAAAGACGATAATTGCGAGGATGGCAAAAACTTTATGGAAGCAGAGTTAGTGCCAAACTTTCTCCAAATATTATAGAACCTAGAAAAAATAGAACAACTAAATAAATAGAACAACTAAATAGACTTGCACTTGTTGTTTCTTGATGTGAATGTTTTTTACCTGTATGGTGTTCCAAACATTTGTTTCGTGTTATGTTGTTGCTTTAGTTGTTTACACTACTGGTTTAAACTTTATTTTATGTATAATATGAGAACTTTTGATATTTTTTGTTACTTAAATAATGTAGATGCAAGCAGGAAATGGTAACTGAGAATGTTACTGGTGAAAAAAGAACAAAGTGTTGTGGCTCTTTCAAAAAAAAAGGTCAAAAGATAAGAGAAATTTCTTTTTCTAACTTTTTATTAAAATAATGATTCCACAATTAATACAAAACAAGATATTTTATTGAAATAATGATTCCACAATTAATACAAAACAAGATATTTATTAAAATAATGAACCGGTAGATAGTATTGATCCTCTATGTCAATTATGTGGAGAAAATGAGGAAACAACTAATCATATCTTATTTCAATGTAGGGTGGCCTCAAAAGTATGAAGCCTAGCACCTTGTGATCTCTCTTGGCGCCAAAATGATGCAGATGATTCATTTGAACACAATTCATTTGAACACAATATTAAACAGGTCTTACAAGAAGAAGATAATACATAAGGGTTGAGATACCATCTTGCTACTTTCTTAGGTTGGAGAATTTGGAAAGCTCGTAATGAGCTTATCTTTTAGGGTATAAGAAGACCAATACAAGAAATTATTGGAAGGGCCATAACTGATATGCACCAATATGTTGAAGCCAATGCAAAGATCTATCAACTCGAAGTCCAAGTGACTAGACAGGCTCCACAAGAGAATCATTTACAAGACATTGAAGGACATTGGAGTTGTTATGTCGACGCCTTCTGGATTTCTAATGAGGAAAAAGCAGGTATGAGTTGGGTGTTGTTTGATAATGCAAGTAGAAAGAGGATACAAGCCAATTTTTCTATTGATCCACTTGGAACACCGCTTAAAGCAGAGGCCTATACGTAAAGAGAAGCAGTGTTTCAGCTAAAGAGGCTAGGCTACCAAAAAGTTGCTTTCAAAGGAGACAACAAGCTATTATACAAATGTTTAGACAATAACCAAATCAAAAATCAACCTTCTCAAGCCAATTTGCAAAGAGTATCCACATACATTGGAGATATTAGGAGTCTAAGTAAATGCTCTGATCAATACCTCTTCATGTTTGTTAGAAAGGAGAACAATGGTGAGGCGGATCATTTTGCAAAGGAAGCTAGAAGGAATCAACTAAGCTATAGAATCGGTTGGAGACTTGGTTAACACGTGTTTTGTACTTTCTCATCCCCAACATGTATAGTCAGTGTAATGCTAATAAACTTTGTAATGTATTTCAAGTAAATGATTGAATCAATGGCCGACAAAAAAGAACTGGTAGGTAGTATCTAATAACTTTGTACCATTGCAATAAATGCTATATCATAAGTTAAAAATATGTCTTTCTTTAAGACACATATTTAAGATTTAAATATTTAAAGATAAAGCATAATGTCCACTTATTATTTTTAATAACAGTACCAAATATTAGATTCCACAAGATACTCCTCCAGGACCACCATATGTGAACAAATTGGGTATTGTGAAGAACGACTTCTTCCCTTCTTTTAAGCTATAAGAGCATCTCCATCAGGGGTTTCTTAACCCGAAAGTCCTTAACTATTCACGGGTCCCACCCGTGAATAGTTAAGGATTTTTGGAGAGAGAAGTCCTTAAATACCTTAGTTAAGGATTGATCCTTAACTATTCACGGACACGTGGCGGTCCGTGATTGGCCGAAAATTTTGTTTTGTTTTGTTTTTTTTTTTAATAATAAAATGGTGGGACCCATGAATAGTTAAGGATTTTTTGAAAGGTTCATGGATGGAGATGCCCTAACATTTGTTGCTGTCTAATATTTTTTTAACTTACATTTGTTACTTTTTTTGGCCCTTATAATTAATATCTATGATTACAAGGTCTTTAACTCGAGCTGATTTATTTTCATCTTCACTTGGTAGACGACCATTACCCATTGGTGGACTTATACCAGAAGGAGAAGCTTGGACTACTCCCCTAACTCCAACTACGTCCACAGTATTGCCTATAAGATCAAATAACTCTTTTGGCGAATAACCAACAAATTCATCTCGTCCATGTGGATTTAAAGTTGTTACCTACCAATTTCCTATATTATTATCCTTCAATGTATAATAAAAATGTATACATGTTAAATTTGATATCCTACAGAAATATAGGTTCGTAAAAATGTGTATATCTTACTTTTTGGAGACTAAAATAAAGACCCTCTCCATGGTGGGGATAAGGAAGAGGTTCACTCAAAAATGTTACTTTTGACACTTGAACAAAACCTGGACATATTGTATTATAGCAACCTGTTCCATTTGCACCCTGACAGTATTTAATCACAATATATTAACATAGTATGATAATTGAAAAATAGCTAAAATTAAAGTCCATTAAAAAATACATAATCAAAATGTAAATAATTATGTATTAAACTAATTTTCAAATTTATCTTAAAACTATCTATCTTATTAAAAGGGAAGTCATAGACCTTTTCATGTGTGATTTTTTAAAGTGAACATGTTTTAGAAATTTTATTAAATTTATCTAGTAAATTAATATAACTCTAATTAGTAATTTATATATTTCAACAAAAATATTAGAATATTCAAATATTCTTTTCACATATTCATTATCAAAATTATAAACCAACCCAATTTAAAATCATCAATTTTCACCAAATTTAAATATAGTTTGTTTTCAAATTTAAAATAAATCCATAATTTTAAAATAATTATATTACTATATTATTATTTTCTAAATAAAATTTGTTACAAAATTTTAAAAATTAAAAAGTGATAAAATTTAGAAAAATCTATACAAATTTATAAAAATAATTTATACAAACTATAAAATTTAAGTTTAGTCATCTAATACTTTTTTCTAAAATACTCTAACGGGTTTTGTTTCATGGTATTTCAGATAATGAATATTATCCGAGCTGAACCTATACGAGTACCCGGGATAATATGAAAGTTTGAAAATCTCAAATCCAAATCTAAAATCGGGGTTCAATATAATTGAACATTCTAAAAGTTTTGAACCTGAACCCGAATACGAAACTCGAAATAACCGAAAATTCTAAATCCGATACTCGAAAAATCTAAACATGATTAATAATATACTATAAAAATATTTTAAAATTTTTAAAAGTCGCGCGGTTGCGCGGGTCGAACTCTAGTTTATATTTAAAATATAATAAAAGATGTTTATTACACACCATGTTTTATTCCATGAACCTGCTTACTTGCACTAATTGAATAGTTTGATTAGCTAAGTAGGAAGAATATAGTTTAGAAACAAAATTCAAAAAGTGAGATATAGCATTATTGATAAATATTTTTGGTTTAACATTCATAACAATATGGAAAAAAAAACATGTATGCCATCTTGAGTTTTTTTTTTTGAATGATAAGTTACATTATGAATAAGAAAGAAAGAAAGAAAGTTTTGATTTTGTATTTTAAATGAAGATTATTAATTCGAATAGAATTATTTATAGAAGTTACTTAAAACATGAAGAAAATGTAATAGTTATATCTATATATATATATATATATATATATATTTAATGTATTTTAAGAAAAGACTAACAACATTCTTTATGATATAGAGAACAAAGTTGTTATCACACTTAACCATGCTATGGTGTTTTGACAATATGAAATTATTAAAAATAGATACAGATTATCTACCTTCCAAAACCCATAGGTCCATGTACGGTCGTCACCAAATAATAGTGGGTTCACCTTTGAGTTAAATTAATATAATTACCGTTAAAATCATTTAAATAAAAATTGAAAATTTTAATAAAATAAACGGTAAATGTACCATCCAACCCATTTGGATGAAATTGGTTTTGCTGTTGACTCAACTGCCCACATAAATGTTAGCATATGAAGCTTGATCCCTACTGACGTTTAAATAATGCACTCTAACTCCAGCAAACTTCAAATATTTCAAATTTAAGTCATATATATTTTCAAAATATTCATATTCATAGCTCAAGTAATTTAAATAAATTTACTTACATGTATTCCAGGATTTTCAACTATGAGCGGATTGAAATGATTTTTTGCCCAAAATTGAGCATTAGCGACATAATTTTTTGTATTTCTTAATATAGGAACCGTTCCATTAGAACACTCAATAATCCTTGTAGTTATGCTTTTAGACTTATATTTTGGTTTGGAGATCGAAAAAATGGTTCTATCTACTCAATATTTTATTGTTACACGATACACACATGATATAAAAAAAATAAATCATACCAGATATTATCCAAAAAAACTCTTTACAAGTGAAAATGGAATTTTATATTAAAAAATAAGAAAATACTTAATTATGGTAAATAAAAAATGAATAAAAAGATATTGAATTTCTTTATTTTTTATTAATGGTTCTATATTATTATATGAAAACTAGTTCTTATTTTATAATAAGTAATAAAAAAATTTATTTTTACTTTTCAAATGAGTAAGACAATAAGAGAAAAGTAGAAAAATATATAAAAGAACAAAAGCTAAGAATAACTTAATGGTTTGTTCACACTATTACGCATCAACACTATTAGAAAATCATTTAATATATGCAAAAACAACTAAACTGGAAAATTGTATGCTTGTTTTTAACATTTAGAAAATAAAAAATCATACTAAATGTTTCAATATATATTCTAACTACAAAGAAATTATAAAGAAAAATGAATAAGATTAAAGGATAAATTAAATAATTTACGAAAAGATAAAATTTGGCTAAGGGATACCTGAATCTTATGGTTTTGGAGCGATGGATGACTTAAGGAAGGTTGTTTATTTATATCCATGCAATCATATATGATGTTCTAATTTAACTATAAAATTATATTTAGGAAAATACCATTAATTAATCTACAAAGCATTATATATATATATATATATATATATACCTTAACGAATTTTCCATTTCTTACCATTTTTCTTGAGTGAACTGCGTAAGTTAGGAATAAAAACGCGACAATCTTAAACAAAAAATCCATGAACGAAATATCAATATTCTGAAAAGAGTTTCTAATATGTTTTCTTGTTAGATCTTAGGTATTTATAATTGTTAAGGATGGTCTATCTATGTATTCTCCCTTTTCAATTTTCTTTTCAAAGTTTCTTTTATTATTTATTATTCTTACTAATAATAGTATAAATAGATAAAACATGTTTTATATGGATCTATGGGATTTTTTAGATATTTTTAATATTGGTTCACTTAAGATTTTTAAAAGTTAATATGCACTCTACTTTTATGATTTGTTATTTTTCATTGTTTCTTGGTTCATTATAAGTTTCATATACATGAATAAATATTTTATATTTTTGTTGGTCAATTTGAATTAATATACATAAATACATAACAAAGTTACTATTTTTTTTTTGTTGAGTTACTATCTCTTTATTGGTACACTTTGCAGATTTTTAAGAAGTTTACGTAGAGAGATTTTATCATAAAAAGATTGTTTTATTTCCTTATTTATTAGTTTTACTAGTAATAGTATAGATTTCTAAATCTTATTTTCGAATGAATCTATGGGTTTTTCATTTTAGATATTGGTCCAATAAAGTTATTAATCAAACACTTTTATTGTTTTTTTCAAAGTACTTTTGTCAGTATAGTTTTCATATACACACATAAATATATTATTTATTTTATTGGTCAACATGAATTAAAATAACAAAGTTACTACCTCTTTATTGGACCATTTTGTAAATTTTAAAAATACTAGATTATGGTCCGTGTGGATGCACGGGCAAAGATAATTTTATTAAAATTGTAGTAATTATAGTTTTAGCATATAGTTTTTGTTGTTGTTTGTATAGTTCTTATTACAAAGTATAAAAGTATGAAAGATCACTCGTATTTATTTGAGTATATAGATGTAACTTGAGATATTCTTATTTTTTGATTTTACTGTGAAAACTCTTTGTTTTTGAACTTAGAAAGAAGAAAAGAAAAAAGAGTTAACATTTGAAGGAAATCATAATTTAGTACCAAAAACCGAGTCGAACCCACTCGGAAAAATGGTACCGAATCTGGTGAAATACCCGAACGGATCTTAAATTTCTAAATCAGAAAAATTGGAACCTAACCCGACTCGAACCTAAATATTACGGGTACTCGATAATATATGCACAATAAATATATACTTAAATATATTATTTTTGAATTTAATTTCCAAAAAATATCATAATTTCAAGGATAGATAATGATCAATTTTTTTTAATAAATATCATAATCTTCAGTAGGGTTAGTTTAGTCATTAGCACACGAGTGAATATTCTCCCATGCAAAAAGAGTCGTTAGCCAATCAAGTGATGACACGTATGCAAAAACGTTTTTTAATTAAGAAAATAAAAACTTACAAACTCCAGAATTGCGCCACGTCACCACGCAAACTCAGTGAGCGCGCCACGTCAACAAGCGACTTCTAATATATATATATATATATATATATATATATATCATAGAGATATTTATCATCAAAAAATAATTTATTTTCTTATTTATTATTTTTACTAGTAATAGTATAAATAGATTAAAAGAAGATTCTATATGATTTTGTTTTTACAAATGTTTATTTTGTTCAGATAATCTTATATATTAAGTATGAAGTTAGTTTGCACCAAATTAAAAGTTGGACTGGTTGATTACTATGTTCCTCTTAATGAACTATTTGATTAATAAAAAATTATTCATAAAATTCTTCTTCTTTTAAAACAAAAACGAAAAAAAAAAAAATTAATCAAGAAAATATTCAAAAATTATTTATCTTAAAAAGATCATGGTTATCCTTAATGAGTTATTTAATATGTTTGATATATTTGATTTTTTAATCAAAAAGTAATATATATATATATATATATAATTCTAAATATGATATAAGATAAATATATCTTAAAATAAAATAAATTAAAAAAATAAATTAACATTACTTTATCTACAATTTATTATATTTAAATAATTTAAGATATTGTATATTTTGATTAACTAAAAATCATACTGAGTTATGAACTAATAAAGTGTCATATCTTCTACTTTTTGATAGCTATACAAAAAATAAATTTACTGAATAATGAATCGACATTTGTAGTAATGAATAAAAGAATTTAAAATTTAATATTATAGTTTTTAGCGGGGTCAAATGTCAACATCTGTAAAATATTCAATCTGACGCAAGATATGCTAAATGGAGTAATATAATATTAAGGATTATATTTTTGCGGGGTCGAATTTTAAAATCTGTAAAATATTTGTATCTTATACAGGATATGACAAATAGAATATGTACTACTTTATTTTAAAATTCATATAATAATTTGTATTCTCTAAATAAAAGTCACATGATTAAAATTTTTAAAGTCGAAAATTTTAAAATATCATTTTTTAAACATCTAAAAAGTCACATGATTAAAATTTTAAAAGTCGAAAATTTTAAAATATCATTTTTTAAACATCTAACTATATTGTAATAAACCGAAACCAAAGAGAGTTTAAGTTTAAATATCAAAAAAAAGGAAAATAAACCATACAACTCACTTTGGTCCAATATCATATCAGTGGAAAATTTTGAAAGTCGAAAATTTTTACATATCAAATCTAAAATTTGCAAAATTTTGATGTCCGCATATTATGCGGATCAACTAACTAGTGTAAGTTAAAGCCGTAGTGCTCCCATTGGATTTGGATAGCACAAACAGCGTGGTCCATTTAAGTTTTTTAAAGTTATTAATTAAACACTATATTGTTATGATTTTGTTGCTTTTCAATACTAGTTCATTTATAAATTTCATATAGATAAATAAATATTTTTTCACTTTGTAGATTTTTTTAAAATTATGCATAGAATTTTGTATCATAAGAAAATTAATTTTGTGATAAAAAAAGAAAATTAATTTAATTTTTGATTTATTATTGGCATTTTTACAAATAATCATATAAATAGATAAATATTTTCTTGAATGAATCTATGTGTTTTTTATTTATACATTGGTCCAATAAAGTGATTCAACAAACACTTTTATTTTTTTGACTTTGTTTTTCCAAGGTTTTTCTTATCATTATATTTTTCATATACATACACAAATATATAATCTATTTTATTGATGAGCTTGGCACTCTGGGACAGTGATTCAGTCAAACCTCTAAATATCCTCCACTTACCTTTAGGATGTTGATGTTCACTTTGAGTCAGCTAATGGTGAGCCAAGAAAAGTTGAGGTTCTTGTCTCTCTTACATCAACAGTTAAGCAGGAGATGTCTGCTTAAGTCAAAGAGACGCAAAGTGCATTTGCAGCTATATGTGGAGCAATTGGATCCCCTTCCTTCTTCTTTATCAGTCTCAAAGAATGTGAGCTTCCAGATAAAACAGGGAGGTATTTCTCAAGATGTGACCAAACGAAAGGGTCCCTCAAAGCGTAAGCCTCCACTGATCAAAAGCTCTAACAAGATCACAACCTCTGGGGTCTGCAAGCCGCCTAGAACTAAGCCTTCTCCTAGGAAGTCTTCTTCTACTAGAGTTTCTAGTCATCTTTCTAATGTTGTACCTCGTGCTGAGGGTCTTGTAAACACTACTACCACTTCTTCTACGGTTACTAAACCTTCTGCTTGTAAGGGATTGATTGTTTCCCAAAAACCATCCCAGTATCAATGATTACATCAAGCTGGAACTGTCAAGGGCTTAGAAACACCATGATAGGTCGACACCTAAGGGAATTGAGATTTGAATTCTTCCCGGATATAATGTTTCTAATGGAGAAAAAAATAAAGATGAGTATGTTTTACAAGTTTGTGGTTGGTTAGGTTATGGTCAACATTTTACGGTCCCACATTTGGGTTTAAGTTGGAGTTTGACTCTATTTTGGAAGGATGATATTGACCTCAAGGTTCTTACTTTCCCACGCCATTGTATTGACACGATCATCTCCTTTTGAAATTCTTCTTTTCATTGCAAATTTGTATATGGGGCGCCAACTAAAGAGCATAGGCTTGCATTTTGGAATGAAATATTGGTGCTTGGTGAAGGGCGTAATACACCATGGATGCTACTCGGTAATTTTAATGAGATCTTGTTCCAAATAGAGAAGTAAGGTGGTCCTCTTCGTCCGAAGGGTCCTTTATTGACTTTCAGAGTTTCATTTCTTTGAATGGTCTTTGGGATGTGAAGCACACGGGCAATTTTCTTTCTTGGAGAGATATGCGTAACGACTATTTAATTCATGCTAGGTTCAATATCAAGCTTTTTCCTTCAGGGCGAGTTGAGTATCGAGCTTTTCAAGGTTCCGATCATAAAGCTATCATTGCTTTATCCGATGATACGCGAGCTAAGCGAAAAGGTCTCTTTCGATTTGATAATCGACTCCGCGAGAAAGATGAGAATTATGAGCTTATAACTAATGTCTGAAATGATCGTGGTTTAGCTTTGGTTGAAGCAAAGTTCTCTCTTTGTCGTCGAGAGTTTATCTCTTGAACCCAGAAGAGAAACATCAATAGTCAATAGAAAATAAAAGAGACAAAATTTTCATTGGATCAAGCTCTTTCTTCTAGTCGAGGGGATGATGTCTTATTTCTGATCTTATGGCAACGCTCAATAAACCTTATAGAGACGAGGAAGCCTTTTGGCGTCAACATAGTCGAATGTTATGGTTGCAGCATGGTGATAGAAACTCCGGATACTTTCACGCCTTAACTCGAAATAAGAGATCTATTAACCGGCTGACGGTTTTTTTTACAACAACACCGGCTGACGGTTATAGAGGATGAGAAGAGCACTCCTCGCTTTCTTGAGCTTGAGATTACTCACGATATTACCTCATACTACCAAACTTTGTTTTCTTCTGAGGCATCGAATGATGTGTCAATTGTATTAGACACTATCTCAATGAAGGTTTCAAATATTCAGAATCAAATTCTAATTCGTCATCCGTCGTCTGAAGAGATTAGAGCTGCAGATTTTGCCATCAACACCGAAAAATCTCTAGGTCCTGATGGGTACTCGTCGGGGTTTTTCCAGTCCTTTTGGCCCATTATTGGCGATGACATTGTCCCTAGTTGGATGACTTTTTTCTATTAGGCTCCTTTCCGAGAAGGCTAAATCATACCCATGTTCATCTAATACCGAAGATTCACCATCCCTGTCGTGTGTCGAATATCGACCTATTGCTCTATGTAATGTTTTTTATAAGGTTATTGTAAAGATCTTAGCGGCATGATTAAATATGGTTCTCCCCATGGTTATCTTTTAGAACCAATCTGGTTTTGTCCTTGGGCGAGTGATTTCTAATAACGTCTTAATCACCCACGAAGTTCTTCATTGTCTGAAAACTTCCAAAGCAAAGAAACGGGATTTTATGTTTGTAAAGAAAGACATGAAAAAGGCTTATGACCGGATTGAGTGGGGTTTCTTAAGAGCGGTTTTAGAGCGTCTTAGCTTCGATATGACTTGGGTTTATTGGATCATGCAGTGCATTTCTATAGTATCCTACTCCTTTTTGATCAATGATTATGTGCGAGGCATGGTTGAGCCTTTTAGAGGTTTGAGACAAAAGGATCCTCTATCTCCATGTCTCTTTGTACTTTGTTCTGAAGTTCTTTCTGGACTTTTTCTACAAGCTCAAGATTTTGGGAAGTTGTAGGGTATTTGAGTGTCACGCCGGAGTCCGCCTGTTAACCACCTTTTGTTTGTGGACGATACTATGTTTTTCTGCCGCTCAAATCCTCAGAGTTATCGAGTTGTGCGAGAGCTTCTAAGGAAGTATGAGAAGGTTCCGGGGCAACTAATTAATGTGAATGAGTCTTCTATCACGTTTTCGGTGAAAACTCCTGCAATAAGATGTCTTATGGCTAAGTGAATCCTGAACATTCACCAGGATGGGGGTACATGGAAGTACGAAGGCCTTCCAGAAAGCTTTGGTCACAGAAAACGGGATATCTTTAATAGTATAGTGGACCGTATTCATCAAAAGGCCTGAGTTGGTCTACAAATTTTTTGTCTGCAGCTGGAAAAGAGATTATGTTGAAGTTGGTTCTCTCAGCAATTCCCACGTATGCGATGATATGTTTTAAACTTCCTTTATCGCTCTACAAAAGGATTCAATACGTTCTCACTCGTTTCTGGTGGGATGCGAAGATGGACAAGAAGAACATGTGATGGGTCTCTTGGGATAGACTAGTGGCTCCCAAAGCATCAGGTGGGCTTGGTTTCAGGCTGGTCGAAGCTCATAATACGGTGCTCATAGCAAAAATAGGATGGCGACTCTTACACTATCCAACTGCCTTGGTATCAAGATTCCTCCTTGGCAAATATTGTAACTCACAACATTTCTCGGAGGTTACGCCATATTCTCCCTTGTTGCATGGTTGGCAGGGGATTTTAAGTGGTCGTGATTTACTCCAACAAGGGCTCGGTTGGCTCATCGGTGATGGTCTATCGGGTCATGTTTGGCATGACCCATGGCTATCCTCATAAGCTCCTCTCTGACCTATTGGTTCAATGTTGAATGGTGTAGTTCCGCTACTAGTGTTCGATTTAATTGATCAAGAGACAAGTACTTGGGATTGGGCTCAAGAGTCTTACAATATCCCTCATGTTATGGAGTCGCTTCTCGTTGTGTACGATTAGATCATCCTATAAACTGGCTTGGTTATTGGACAAGAAAGGAGTCTATACTTCAAAATCTGATTACGATTTGGCGATATCAGGTTTTACGAGAGGAGCAAAACTTGATTTTTATTGGTCTACCTGCTTGTGGAAGTTACAAACACTGCCGAAAATCAGAACTTTCCTTTGGCGAGCTATGTCGGGAGCACGAGCGATAGGAGCTCAACTCTGTCCACGAGGTATTCAATTCGACGGGGCTTGTTGCCTGTGTGGTGGTGAAGAGACAGTAGATCATATTCTATTCCATTTTCATTTTGCGCAGCGAGTATGGGAGTTGACGTCTATCTCCTTACCTCCGTTTCGAGCACCTCCGACTCTTTCTTCATTCCTTTCGACTGCAAAGGTATTTACCAAGTAAGCTCCAACAAGTTTGTCGAATGTCAGTTTCTTTGCTTGGATTTGATGGTATCTTTGGAAATCAAGAAACGATTTAATTTTCTCCAAGTTGTTTACGCCAAAGCGGACATTGTATCGAAGTCTCTAGTTAAAGCTCGGCTCTGGGTGTTGGCTAGCGAGAAGAAGCTTGAAATCCCTGTCAAGTGTTTTGTTGATGCAGCATGGCTTGATGGTTCTTTCACCTGCAATATAGGTGTTGTTTTCCGTGACTATACAGATACAAATATTGGCGAAGTCCAAGAGTTTAAAACAAGTGTGTTCTCGGCTTTGGATGTTAAAGCTAGCAGCATTTATGACCCTTCAAAAGGGTGAGTCGCATACTGATTTGCATATCATTCTGCCAGAGATTCGTTATGTTTCAAATTCTTTCATTTCCATTTATTATTCTTTTATTCTTCGGTCTAATAATAATTATGCTGAAAATTTGGTCAAACAGGCTTTGATTCCTAGTTGTACTTCGGTCTAAAGTTTCTAATAAAGTTCTTTTGTGCTTAAAAAAATGAAATTATTGAAGATGATCTAAAATGGATATTCAACATTATAATTAAAAACTGGGGTGTGGAGATTAAGAAGAGATTTGCCGAAAACTTTGTAGTTTTGAGAGTAGTTTTAAAATTTGATTTTTTTTTTTCAAAGTTTTAAAATTTGATTCCACTATTGTTTCTGAAACTTTGGCATTGAAACTAGAGAACAATTACATAATATAGAGGAAAGAGAAATCATGTTGACAAAAAAAAGGAGGAAAGAGAAATCATAAGCCCACAAAGACTGTTTATTTTGTTTTCATTCACGAAGAAATATTTCACAAAATCTTTGTATCATCAACTTGACCAACTTTTTTGCTAATTCCATCTTATATTACAAACAAAAATATTAATTTTCATTAATTTCCTAAAAAATATTGCTTTTATTTTAATTTTTGATTGATTTTATTGGTTTCATATTCTCTAAAAGATAACTAAAGCTAACATTGAGATTTTATGAATGCTCATGGTCAAATATATAAACTGGCGATTTTAGGGAAAATGCTCATTTTATTCTTCAAGTATTTGCAATACGCATTAACTTTGCAAAAATAAACCTCAAAAAGTTAGACTTAACTACAAAATTATCGACAATAATATTCAAATTTTGAGTTGACCATATAATCTTGAATTTGCGTAATCAACTCAAAATTGGAGAATTTTCAAGTGTGCAAGTGATAGTTAGGGAATAAAATCGCCGAGTATAAATAGTTGGAGAATTAAATGAGTCTTATTCAAATGATGTTATTTTCGATTGAATGTTTCTCGTTCGTGATGCTTTTTATTATTTGGTGATAGTTTTCATCGGCTTTTAAATTCAGAAGTAATTGTTTTACATGTTTTAAAGTAAATATTATTTATCCCAACAACGACGTATGGATCATTTGATCATCGATGTTACGCTCTTGGCCCTTACTTTTATGTGTGTAGGTCTCTCTAAGCTACTAAAGACGCAACTTCAATGAATAACAAAATCATGTTATATTTCATCATTGTTTTTTCTCTCTTTTTGATCATGTTTTCACTATTGTTTTGTAATTTGTAGGTGTTTCTTATGTTACGTTAATAAATTGTCGAGCGTTAAAAAAATAAAATATGTGAAACACTACAATACATTTTTTATCTATTAGAGATAATTAAAACCAATAATATATACCCATCTATACGAGCAGTGCGACACAGTGCTTAAACTTTTGCTATGGAGAAAGGAAACTATTGTTCTGATGTCCATAGAAATACCTAATATTCAAGAATACATCACAACCTTAGAAGATTTAGTTATCATTTTATCATAACAAAATGTGTCTTAACCTTAAATACATCTACACCATTTGACCTCTTAGATAATACACATTCAATAGATATTTCTTAGTCAATAAGTAATAAATCAATTCTCCAATCATAATCTCTATTAATTGCTTATTGTCTAAGTATGTCTAACTGTGTAAATCTCTTGTGCGAGCTTGATGTCAACTAGAAGGCTGAGAAGAGATGTAAGCTTCAGCAGGAACATATCAAATACACGTCAAACTACTCAATCATTTCTCTCGAAGCTTTTGTTGTCAAAGCATAACACCTGCAAAAGCTATCACTGAAAACCACAAAAAATACTACTCCCTCCGTTATTTTTTAAGTATCGTTTTAGGTTGTTTCACACATATTAAAAATGTTTATTCTATTAGGTGAACTAAAATAATAAAGATAAAATTGGAAATTTTTACAAATATTTGCATTGAAAATACAAAACGACATGTAAAATGAAACACCAGTTAAAGTCTATAATGACACTTAAAAAATAACGAAGGGAATAACAAATCAATAAAAATGTGGTATTCCATAAAATATACATCGCAGACGGAAAAACATTTAGTCAGAAATAATTAACATCATTGGAATAATACTCATTTAATTTCCAACTATTTCCACTTGGCACTTTTATTTATTGAGAATTAAATCCAATTAATATGGTAATTTACTTAGTCAAAAGACGAAGACAAAATCTATAAGAAGGAAAGAGGTGGAGCCATTGGAACAAAAGGCATAAACCATTTTGGGAAAGCTCACATGTCTTGGTTAAGTTCAAGCAACAAGGACAAGTCACCATCACTCTAATATGGCCGTTGGGAAGCAAACAAACAACAAGTCTTCTCCTCATTAATTCTTTGTACTATCTCTTATTTGTTTTATTACTTTAGCATTCTCTATATAATTATGTAGCTTGTAAACAATAAAATCATCTAGGAATAAAAATAATTTCTTTGATTCAAACTCTCTCTTCCCTCTAGCTTTCAAAGGCATTCTACTCTCTCTTTAGCAATGACTCTCAACTTCTAATCTCTAAATCTCCACTTCTAATCTCTAAATCTCCACATTATTACATTATTCTCCGACTACCACTTTCACTCTGAAAAATACTCTAACTTTTGAGTTGATTTTGCAAATTCATGATTAAAATGGTCAACTCAAAATTTGAACATTAACTCCGTGAGTTTTATAGTTAAATCTACTTTTGGAGGTTTAATTTTGCAAAGTCAACAAAAGATGGAGAATATTTTTGCGCAAGCAATAGTCGGAGAATAAAAATGCTTATTGCAAATACTTGAAGAATGAAATGAGCATTTTGACGATTTTAATGATTAATGTATATTGTCTAAAATATGCACTTTTGAGCGAGGACTTATTGTATATTTTGTTTTTATATGTAAAATATACTTTGAAATTATAAATATTTTATTTAAATTTTTAATATCTTTTAAAAAGATTGAATGCAATTTTTTTAGTAGCTTTTTCTACAATTTATACATCAAATTTTACCAATTAGTTGTTTTCATAAAAATGGTACTATCTTATTTGTCCTGCATTATTTTGTAACTTCTACAAGTGGTTGTACAAATCGACGGCCATGGTAGTGCCTGTATCGCTCCCTTTACCTGGATCATATGTCACTCTCATTTGCCAATACGACTTTGTCAATAAGATAGTCGCTTATACTTCCTGCGATAACCATATGGTACTATATAACTCAACTACTCTGATAGATGTTACCGAAGAATTTAGAACAAATGACATACCAACTAAAACTTGTGTATTATTATGACACTAAACTCAAAACAAAAATACAAAAAGTTCTTAAAAATAAGAAATGTCTTTTGTGTATTTATTTTTTTCTAGAACACAAATGGAACCAGAGCCTTGATATGCTTAGGGAAGTCATCAAACTTGGAAAGATACCAACTTCGTGTAGCATAACTTCGACCGATGAGGTAGAATGTTGTTCCCATGGCGAAAGAAAATGAATAAATGGTCTGAGAAATCAAAAAGAAGCTCCAAAACACAAGGATCTCAAATAGGTAGTGAGGGCATATGATTATGTTAAACAAGCCTCCTTTTGGTATCTTGTACTCTTTCTTCCCATCTTCTTTCCTAAGCTGAGCTAGTAAGAAATGGTGATAAAGATTCCCAACAATCCCCACCACAAACATCAGAACCCCGGCGAATTTCATATCGAAAGCTGGCTCGGTAAGCCCCATGGTGAAAGTTTGACTGTATAACATCAACACCGTTGATGAAAAATAGCTGCTGGTTATGGCGAAAACGGAGTCTACGCCCATCCCTCCACTGTACTTATGTATAAACAAAACCTGTACAATGAAATGTGCCAAACTCAAAAGTTAGATCCTAGAAAAGTGATAACAACTTCCATTAAACCCAAGATTTTTTTCTTTTGTTAAAACAGTATCTTTGGCTCATAATATCTCAAGTACCCAAAGTCAGACTTTAGATATCCCGATTTAAAGCTTAAATCTCCGTACAAAAAGAGGTTTGAAACCAACCTCTTGTGTTACCAACTAGGCCACTACATCTTTGGTAAGAATTGTAAACATGAATACTATGATCTTCTACTTATGTAACGTTTCAAATATGTAATCAATCAGTTACATCTCTCCAATACTCACAAAACTTATTAGAAACAGTTTTTTTATAATAATATTTTCCTTTTATAACTTTTTTACTAAGTGCGTACTCTCTCATCTAGCTATTCATGGGGAAGCAAAAGGTTTTCATTTTATTTTGTTTACCTCGAAGATCCTCTTGAGGAAATGTAGTGAAAGTGCGGATTTGAGAAGAAGAAACCTGAGATCATCACTAGGTAAGACAAAGAAAGAAGCTGAAGCGGCTAGAAACGCAGGTGTATAGAGCCAAAGCATTCCGGTTCGGCTCGAAATGTTGCCGAACCGATGCTGTTTTTGTGGTGATGATGATGTGTTGTTGAACTTGGAGTATTTCAGATGATTTCCTTTCACTTCCGACCAACCGATCTTAGCGAATGAGACTAAACCCGCAATGCTCATACCATTTAGTAGTATCGACGGAGGAGCTGGATAAAGAAAGCTTCTCACCATTTCCATTTCTTGATTTCTTTTGTAGGAAGAAAGTTATTTTTTGCAATTTCAGATAACTTTTTGTCTTCTATGATGCTCTTCTATTAATAGCCACAAGATGAGAAATATTATTTTTTCCATTTATAAGCTTTAATTATTTGCTTAGCTGTCGGTTTTTTTTCTGTCGGCTAACTCTTTTTATTTTATTAGAAAGTTTTCACAACACTGTGAAATTGTGAACAAACACTTTTGTATATGGTTGCAAGTCTTGACTTTGTAAATACATGTGAACAAAATCTTTATGATGTCAATATGGACACGGAAAAAAACAATTTCTGTTAGGTGTTCAACGGGAACAAAACCTAGTTGCGCAAAAAGAGAGTCGTATGAAATTTGATTGTTGTAGGCAAGAGTTGAAAGACACTCTTTTTTCCATCCGGAAGGATTTATTTAAATTATAAACCAGATATAAAACCTAAAGCCGGCAAAGATTGTCAATCTTTCCGGAGCCAAAAGTCGGCGAGATAAAATAGAAACCCCCTAGAGCCACATTGAAACAAACATACAACGAAAGATAAAATTACACAAGACACAAGGAGAAAGGAATAAAATCGAGCTACCTGGAAAAGGCATTAAACTCCACAAAGCTAAGCAATACGGAATCGGAAGCAGGATTAAGCGAGTAAGCGTTTAAGGCCAACATTATTTGAGAAGAGAGATGAGCTTCTTATATTGTTCCAACAAGAAACCACAAGCAACCGCCAACCATTCTATTGCTTCAAAAACAAGAAACCACGGAAAGACGGATCTCTAACCCCTAGCAGGCTATGAAGATTTTGGAAAGCATCGACCACTCTCAGCCAAACGCAAATGAGCCAGAGCTCCACAACCCCTTACCAAGTACTCCGGAGAAACCGTTGGTTACAAACTAAGGGATAGCACAACTTCTCGACACTGATTCTTCACCATAAAAAACTTATTCTAAAATAACAAAAAGGCCGACCACAAGACCAACATAATACCAGAGAAATTATACCCGAGAGCCTCGGAAAGCATGACCAATAAACCCCAGGCACCCGTATTATCCTAAACTCCTCTTAAAACTAAAACACAAAGGCGGCCAAGAAAACAAACCTTAAAAGGACCGATGACTAAGTGAAACAACGGAGAGAGTCACGCATCAAACCATGCTTCAAAAAGAGTAGAAGTCAACCACCTCTTGAGGTCTCCCATAAGGATTCACAAAATCATCAAGACCGAAGGTCTTTTGGTCTTGCCGCAACAGTCGATCTCATCCACAATGACCCACCAACATCCCTCAATTTGCCTCCACTCAAAAACTCGGCGAGAGATGAACCTCCACCATCGCAATAAACAGAACCGAAATCATATCGAGAAGTTGAGAGTTTGATGGAAGAGACATAACTAAGTAAACAAAAAGAACAAGCACATGACCCTCTTTAGAACATCTTCTTTTTTTTGTAAAAGCTTATATATAATAGCATACTTTTCTCTCCTCTTAGGATGTCCATATATTTTTTAAACATTAAATCCTATTTTAGATGTCCATTTAATTTATACATATTTATAGTAATTAATTAAATTTGAGTTTGAATATAACTATCTAAAAGTGATTCTGTTTTAAAAATTTAGAATGTTTTTATGATCTTCCGAATGAAAATATATTTTAATTGATACTTTTAAAAAAAAAGTAAAGATAAACATAAAATTTTAAAATCTACTCTTACAATAATTTTGAAGAACAATAGGAAAGTGAATAATACATAATCATGTAACCGATGGTTGTATTATTTTAAAAAAAAATAATACAAAAACTGATCAAATAGAATCAATCAAGAAATGTACAGTCAATCATGGAATTACATGAAGTATATTAAATAAAAAGGTGAAAGAACTCGAGAAGTTGTGCCAATCTAAATCTTAAAAACGAGAGAAAAAGAGTACATCTACCATAAATTTATAGAGAACCAGCTTTAAACCTACACGTTAACTTTAAAGAAAGTAATCTCATAATTAGATAATATTTTATTGATATAGAGTTTATGGATTATGCATGAGTTGAATGCTGCTCGGTGTCCATAAACACGACGTCTTAAGGACACATAGAAAATACTTAGAGGATCTAGATTACTATGATAAGTTTTTAGACAGTCGTTTCAGTCAAGCAGCAACTCAAGGTTTTAAATAAACGTCTTTTCTTCTTATGTATTGTTAACGTTCTTCTCTGCTTTTGAATGGAAAATGTTGAAAACATTTTAAATAATAAGATATAACATCATTAAAATTTTAATAGTTATAATTAAATTTTCATAAAATAAATTTAAATATAGTAAACTATAATATTTGTTAATTCTAATTGATGGTAACTTGAATTTATTTTATAAAAAACATATTAATGTACAATTAAATACAGTACGAATAGAACTGTCTTATACATTATTTAAAATTCTGTTAACTATTCTCTTTAATATCATTTCATAATTATATTTTCTATAATAAAATTTGATTTAAAGCTATGAAAGATACAAATATTTTTAAATTTATCAATATACGCATATGACTCAATATTAATAGAATTTTTTAAAAAAAGAAAAAAGGTTAAACGAATCCAAATATCATACTAAAAATCAAAGTGATCACATATATCAAAAATTTCCAAATCCATAATAAAAAAAATTAACATAAATATTAACTATCTTTTTTCATCAATATTAAGTATCTAAAATAACAACAAACTTGCTTTGAAAAACCATAAGTTTAAATTTGTAAATATTAGTATTGAGAATAAAATTTTATATATCATAAAAGAGTATATGTATTATTATTTAAAACAAATGAATTTTTTATTTCAACATATAAATTTATAAATATATTTAAAAAGTTTACATGAAGACTTAAAAAGCTAAATATCAAGATCTGAATTAGCCAAATATGAGATCTCGTTTTTAGAACTTTTTGGATATCTAAATTTTAAAAATGAATCGAAACAAATATTAGATGTGATTAGATCAAGACCAATATTCTATCTTTCCTTTGAACTAATATTATAAATATAAATAATAAATATACTCAAAAAAAAAAAGGCCAACTTGGTAATAGTGACACACTATATATATATATATAGTAAATTAAATATTGGGTTTAGAATATCAATTTTAAACAAAAAAGAAATCTATAATGGAAAATACAGAGTTTAAAAGAAAAAACTTGCTCGTAATGCATAGTAACCTGTAGTAATATATAAAATCAATAATTTAGAGACTAAGAGACAGAAACAAATTATTATTCTACTTTTTATATAAAACTAGATAGTTGTTCTCCTACAACATAGAAATTAATTTATGAATTTTTTGAGTTTATTTTTTTTGAGACTATTGGCCATAGAGTGTTGTTGTTTTGATGATTTATTTGTTTGTAGTTCTAGAATATTCATTTTTAAATATCAAAATCAAATGATTTAATATTTTTGATGTTTTCTTTCATCAGTTTTTTATTTCGAGGGTCTCTTTATACTCATCTGCTCTTAACTTTATAAAAAATAGATGTTTTTTTGCCGGTTCAATATAATCTATCATATGACAAAAGGAGGAAAAAACAACACATCTACTACTTGGAGTTGTTTACACAAATAGAATAGGCTAATAAAAAGAAGGTGCATGGTCTAGAAGAAACAAAAAAGGATAATTAGTTCCAATATACAGGAGTTGGAGTTGTCTATTAATTAAGAAACTAGTCGTCAATAAAAAAGTCTTTATATTTTCTGTATTTGTGACAATTTTGCTCCTCTGATCGACATAGACCGTCTGCAACAAATAGACTGTCTATTTGTTGCATAGCATAGATTTTTCTCTTTTCAATTTTTTTAAAATACTCATTCCCAAAATTTGTCTTGTGATACTTTTAACATTACCAAAAAAAGTCGTGAATCCCAATTATGTTTTCTCACTTGATGTTTGGTTATTCGTGAAATTTATAGGCACGCGAAAATAGACTGTCTAATCATAGGTTATACTCCCTCCGTCCCATTTTAAATGTCTTTTTAAACTTTTTTCTTGTTCCAATTTAAAAGTATTTTTAGAATATTTATGCAAATCTTTAATTTAGTTAATCTAATAATAACTAGAAAGATTTTTCTTATTGATTAAAATATTTTTGGTTAGATATAAATAATACTTTTTAATACAAAAAGACAAGATTCTTAAATTTTCCTATTTTCTTTCAAAAGACATATATAATGGGACGGAGGGAGTATAAAAATATATTGCAACAAATAGTCCGTCTATTTGTTGCATAGCATAGGTTTTTCTCTTTTTTTTTTTTTAAATACTCATTCCCAAAACTTTGTCTTGTGATACTTTTAACATTACCAAATAAAATCGTGAATCCCAATTATTTTTTTCCCCTTGATGTTTGGTTATTTGAGAAATTCATAGGCACGCGAAAATAGACTGTCTAACCATATGTTATGTAAAAATAGACTGTCTAGTCATACGTTATAATAATTTTCGTCTATTTGCAAAATATATATCCGTTTCGAAAAATACAAAATACGTTAAATAGGAAAAAAATATACTTTTCCATGTATTTACAATTTCGTTTCGATATATGTATATATATATATATATATATATATATATATAATCTTATAAAGCCATTTGAAATTTGGAGGGGTGAAGGGACAAAAATGACAAATTACAATTAAAATTTATTTAATTATTGAATGGGAAAATATGAATGACTATATTTTTAATTAATCTCAACTCACCTATTATTCCACAATGTTATCCAACAAAAAAAAAGTAAAAAGAGAGCAAAATATAAGGAAAATAAATTATACAAATGAGCAGTTCGATGAGGCAAAATTTAAGGAAACTTTGCTGTCCTCTTCTTCATCTAAAAATTTATTTTTCCATCTTCCATTTCTTTGTCTTTTTTTTATTTTTTCTCATAAACGTTTAAACAAATGATAAATGATAAGTTTTTCGGAGTTATGTAACATTTTCAAATATTATGTAGTTATGTTTATTATATTTATAAGTGGACATTTTTGGGGAAATAGTAGATCTATTCATGGCTTGGGAACAACACGAAAGCTACCATGGTGAATTGTGGCTGTAACTTAGCAGGCAAGGGTCTCTTCGAACCATTAGTTTCAAATGGAGAGCCCAAGAAACCACTGACTATATTTTGTAATCCAAAGTTTTCTTTTAACCTTGAGGGATATCGCAGATTTTGGTTCAAAAGCATATTCGTGAATATGGAGGGACAATAACTGTGGAAGATCTGCAATGTTATAGAGTTACCATAGAAAAGCGTTGTCAGTTAATATTCTCGGATATCGACTACTAATATGTCCTCCTTAATCTAGTGCGGTGCAACGATGCTTGTAAATTTGGTTTATTGAGAGGAAAATTTCACATTTTATACAATTTAAGTTTACTAAGGAATTTTAAAGAGTTTCTTGTGCTACATATTTTAAACATTCATTCTCAATACGAGATTCCATTAGGTGTTTCAGGCTCTCTCCGAGTTCATCGACTAGTTAAATAAATAAACCATGTAAAAAATTCCTTAATATACAAAAGTAAGTGACAATTTATTGTCTTTTTTTAGTCAGAAAACGATAGTTTTATTCATATGCAAAAATTTCAAAATGAAGTAATTGATTACAAAGCATTCTTAACTAATTCATCAGCTAAAAAATTATTAGAATGAAAAATAAAATGAAAAGAGATAGAATCAAAGAATAACGCAACACTTCGAATGTCACAGAGGATCCCAAAAAAATCATTCTGAGTTTCATCTTGTTGCAGAAGATGGACCAAGGTCTTAGAGTCGGAGAGAACATGTACCTCCCGAAGACCCTGAGAAATCGCCTTTTGAAGAGCTACCAAACACGCCCAAGCATCAGCCACTAAAGCCAAGTTGACAGTCAATCGCGTATCCCTGAAATCGCCTAAAACTGCATCTGAAACCGACCGAAAAACATAACCAATTCCACAAAACCGTGTAGACTCTTGCCATGAAGCAACAATAAAACACCGCAGACAAGTTCAAGAAGAGGAGGGCCATTGTTCGCTGGTGCATCTTTTAGGCTTAATTGCTTGTTGCGCAAGACACCATTGGCGAGCATCGCACACAGCTCTAAGAACAACAGATTCCTTTGTGTAAACTTCTCTAAAGAAAATCCATTCGTTTCGCAATTTTCAAAGATGCCATAGAATCCATGCTGATAGGCAAACATCCACCAAACCTGACGTCGATAAATTCAAGACCCGATCCAAAGATGATAGAAGCTAAAGCAGTGTAGGAGACGAAGAGAAAGTTGGTAGCTGGATCGGGACTAGTTCCCACACACGTTGCGTGAAGAAGCAATGAAGCAACAAATGGTTCTCATCCTCCACTTTCCCATAGCGAAAGCACGGACCGGACTCCACACCATGCTAAATCAACTGAGCACTTACCAGTATTGCTCTAGACAAAGACCGCCATAGAAACAACTTGATCTTAGTCAAAGTTTGCAATCTCCACATCTGAGACATCCAATTAAACCGAGGTTCCGACGACTCAGAAAGAGCTAACAAGAATGTGTAAGCCGACTTTGCCGAGTAAACACCATTCTTATTGAAAATCCACACCAATCTGTCCACATGAGAACATGAGCTTAATGGCAAACAATGAAGATGGTCAGCCCAATGCAGAATATATCTCTCAAATGTGCACTAATCTCATTGACGGGCAACATGATTAATGAGCTCTGAAACTTTCAAATTCTAAGATGAACTCTCCACTGGACCAAATGGTCGCATCAACTCTTTCTGTGACAACCAGAAATCATCCCAAACAGAAATCGAAGCTCCGTCTCCGACTAACCAACTAGCACCCTGCTTGACAACATCGCGCCCAATTAAGATGCTTCGCCACCCATGGGAAGCATTAGACAGAGGTTTAACATGCATGAAAGGTGACCATTGCCAATATTTTCCAAGAAGTACACGTGACACTAAGGTTGTCGGGCATATTAGGATTCGACAACCAAGCTTACCAAGAAGAGAATCATTATGGGCATGAATGTCTTGGAAACCAAGACCTCCCACTACCTTAGGTGCCGTTAGTCTATCCCATGAAACCCAACATATTTTCTTCTGATTCACTTTATCGTCCCAGCATAACCGATTCGAGACTTATTGAATGCGTTTCGTGAGAATTTATTATCTAAATTTGTTTTACTTGTAAAAGTTACGTTTGAAATTAGTAATACTAGATTATTAACACTAGATTATATACAGCCTCATGCGTGGAATTGGTATGGAATTTCATATACCTTACCACACTACTCTTCTCTTATTTCCAATTTGGTGCTGGGATAATCTACTCGTAGGGATACACTTGTATGGTTACATAACCAGAATGGACAATATACTAGTAAGAGTGGCTACTCCTTCCTTAGTGCGCTTCACCTTTTTGATGATTAAAGTTTTAATTGGTTGAAGAATATTTGGAAAGTGAAAACACTTCCTGAGATTCAAAGTTTTCTGTGGAGAGCAATGAATGATGCTTTGTTTGTGCGTGAATTGCTCGTCTCCAGAGGGGTAATCACATATTCTTATTGCATGCGTTGTGGATTTCCTGAGACAGTTGATCATGTCCTCTTACAGTGTCTTTACGCTCAGCAAATTTGGGAAAGGGTTCCATTGATTATCTCTACCTTCTCCTCCTCTCATACGTTGGGTCTCTTCCTTGCTTCCATGCGCTCTTTTAAGGTGTTGCTTCCTATTGGTTTGAGTGGAGTTGATGTCTACTTTTGGGTATGTTGGCACTTGTGGAAGTTTAGGAATCGACTGATATTCAACATGGACCTAATTTCTGTGAACGATATAATTCTTCAAGCCCCCAGTAATGCCCGTGAATTGCAAACCGCTTCTCGTCTTCAAGACAAAACTAGTCGATTTTCTCTTCCCTCTTCTGCTTCACCCTCTACGTCATCTACTTCCAAATCTTCTTCTACGACATTTGGGTAGATGCATCATGGGATTTGTCTTCTAGGAAGTGTGGCATGGGTTGTATGTTTCTTTCACTCGAGGAAGCTTTGATTGGTGAATTTGTTTCTTTTCAGAAGGGTGTGTCTACACCACTCATGGTTGAAGTTTTAGTTATGTCATTTGCACTACGTCAAACTCTTGTGTTGGGGATAGATGAGTTGCTTCTGCACTCGAACTCTCAAGTATTGGCCAATTTGATCAATCAGAATGAAGATTATATCAATATCTTTGGTATTCTTCATGACATTAGAGATTTAATCTCTAAATTTTCTTTTGTTTCTTTTATTTTTATCCCAATGACAGCGAACTATTTAGCTGACTCAGTTGCGAGACGAGTTCTTATGGTGAAATTTAATAAATTTTTATCCTTTGTGATAAAAAAAAAGATTATTAACACATGTCATGCGCACGAAATTTTATTGATATCATATCACTGTTTCGATACTGAACATATTGGATATGTTATATGATATATATTCTTACAATTCTGAACTTGATACTCTAAATATCTAAACATGATTAATCATAAATTGAATACGTAAATATTAAAAAAAACGCTCGGTCAAGTGTTTTTTTAATATTTATGTATTCAATTTATGATTAATCTTATTTAGAGTATCAAGTTTGGAATTGTAAAAAATATATATCATATAACTGATTCAATATTTTCAGTATCGAGACAGTGATATGATATCAATAAAATTCAATATGATTAATCATATTTAGATATTTAGAGTATCAAGTTCGGAATTTTTAGTTATTTCGAATTTAAAATTTGGGTTCAGGTTCAAAACTTTTAGATTTCTCAGTTATATAGAATCACATATTCGGGTTTAGATTTGGGATTTTGGGTTTTCGGGTTTTCTCAGATACTACGAATTTGGTTCAGATAATACCCGGTACCTGAAATACTGTGAAGCAAAACTCGTTGGAGTATTTTAAAAAAAATTGAGATGACTAAAATTAAATTTTTTTAATTTATATAAATTATTTTCATAAATTCTTATTAAGTTTTTTTTTATTTTATCATTTTATGAGTTTTTTATTTATTTTTGTAACAAATTTTATTTAGAAAATATTAATATTATAATATAATCATTTTAAAAAATTATGGATTTATTTTAAATTTGAAAAAAAACTATATTTAAATTTTGATAAAAATGATGATTTTAAATTGTGTTGGTTAATAATTTTGATAATGATTGTGTGAAAAATATTTGAATATTCTAGTGTATTTGTTGAAATCTGTGAAAGAGTAATTAGAGTTAATGTTATTTTGTTTAGTTATATAATTTTTTTTAATTTATTATATATATTGGACACTTAATAAAACTCCTCTTCAATTAAAAAATTACACATAAAAAGCTCTATGTACTTCAGTTTTAAAAAGATAGACTAGACTTTCGACTCGCGCAACCGCGCTGGTTTTTTCAATAATTATATATATTATTGATCATGTTTCGATTTTTCGAGTATCGGATTTATAATTTTTGGTTATTTCGAGTTCCAGATTCGGGTTCAGGTTAAAAGCTTTTAGAATTTTCAGTTATATCGAATCTTAGGTTCGGGTTTAGATTTGAGATTTTCGAACTTTCATATTTTCTCGGATACTCATATGGATTCAGTTTGGATAATACCCAATACCCGAAAGATCAAATGACTAAACTTAAATTTTCATAATTTATATAAATTATTTATAAAATTTTATAGATTTTTCTAAATTTATCATTTATAATTGTTTTTGAATTTTTGTAACAAATTTTATTTAGAAAATAATAATATTATAATATAATTATTTTAAAAGTTATGGATTTATTTTAAATTTGAAAACAAATTATATTTAAATTTGGTGAAAATTGATGATTTTAAATTGTGTTGGTATTCAATTTTGATAGTGATTAAGTGAAAAGAATATTAGAATATTCTAATATGTTTGTTGGAATATGTAAATGGATAATTAGAATTATTTTAATTTATTAGAGACATTCAATAAAATTTATAAAACATATTTATTTTAAAATATCACACATGAAAAGGTCTATGTCTTTCCTTTTAAAAAGATAGATATATTGATGAAAGAGTTTTTACCACATCTACTCAATCTGTTTTCTTAAACATAAAAATGTATCTTTTTCCAATTGTAAATTATTTGGTATAGGTAAAAAGTAATGTTCTAAAATTGTTGTTACAAAAACTTCTTGAGAAAAATAAACTCATTGGCATGCTAAAAAAGATTACCACAACTTATTAATTTGAGATCTAACACTTTCTGAAATCTAAGAGTAATTAAAATATGTCATTTGATCATCCGCCCTTACATCATAGGATGTGAAAGTTGTGATAACTCCAAATGGTTAAATACCACTAAAGGCTATGTTAAAATCACATACAATAAATATTTTATAAAAAAAGGGAATTTTTTTCAACTAGCACATTTAATTAGACAAAAACTCTAGAATTGACTGGTAATCCAATCTCGAGGAAAAATGTTTACAAATGATGTTTCTCTATCACAAGATCTTGTAACACGCGCTAGGCAGACTGCTCTAAAATTTAAATTACGAGAAATAAAAGAAAACGAAAATTGTGGGAACTCGACTCAAAGGGTATTAAATTTTTCAAAAAAAATTGAGAAGAACGGTCATTCTTTAGGTGTCTGAACAATGAAGGTGAGTTGCGCACATTTCGTCTCAAAATCGTAAAAATTGATCCTCCTCTCCTGATTTCTTGCATTGCCCAGAGTAATGCTTCCTCCTTTGCGTGTAATGGTAATAAACTTGGTTGCATGCATCTAGCCCAAACAGAACTATCCTCCCTGTCAGACATTCCATCCAATTCCTGATTGTGGCTTAGATTCTTTCCAAGATCCATCCACTTTGCAGCGAATCTTCGTAATGTCTCTTGGCGGACCTACTGATCCTTGTATTAGTTAAGGCGAACCCACCTGCACATTTTTCAATGACGAATACTCACTGAGAGCATATTCGATAGTACGTTTTGCCTCTGATTATACCCCTTGAAATACTTCTTTATTCCTCACCTGCCAAAGAAACCACATTATCCATAGGTAAACCTCAATCATCTCATCAATATCTACTCTCTTTGGTAATCTCCAAAAAGATAGTCTAAGCTCGTGTATATTGAAGTACAAGGGAAAATGGAGGTCCGTGTAACATCCCCGATTAGGATTAGCTCAAAGTCAACTAATCTGCCTGCAACAATCAAACAAGAACATGCACGACAAACCAATAAACCCTAGCCAAACGTCTCAACCGAAGATGTTGCAGCTATGCTCTCAAACACTCGACCTAAGGTTCCCAGAACAAATCCGGGATCCCGAAATCAAACGTTTGAAAACATGTATCCTCACAAACCCAAATTAAGGCTTTGCAACCTGCTTTCGGAACCGCTAGTTGGTTCCTCACGGACTAGGACTATTATCATATGAAACTCAAGTATAGTTTGCAAACATATTATATTTTTATAATATTAAGGTTCAAACCATATAAAACATATAATATGTCAACTTTTTCCAAGTCATTACTTATTAAAATACATACACATTAACAAAAGGCATAAACTCTATGCCAGCAGCATTACTCCTCAACTCAACATATACTCGTTGTAGTTTACCTGCAAAACAGAGAGTCTAATGAGCAACTAATTTTCCATTGAGAAGGATTCCCTAATGAATAAGTCATCCCCCCCCAATATGCATCAATCAATCGATCATGCAACCCAACAATCAAATATCTCAAGAAATATGCAATACAACAATAACCATCAAGTAGTATTCCAACATCCACTTTCGTCTCCTCAACAACTCGTCCACTGGAAACCATCCAGCACCATCAAATCATCCACCAAATATCAACCAGATATCCACCAAATATCCCTCCATGCTAGGCACATTACCAGATAGATTCAGGGTCTCACTATGAACCCAAGATTTCATGATGCCAGACAAGGGTCCATCACCAATAGGAGATAACCATAAGTCGACCACAAAATAAGAAGCTTAAGCAACAAGCACCTCCTGGAGATCAGACCGGTTAGTGCTCAATGTTTGGCCAAAGGAAAATTCTCATTCAGTTCATCGGGTAGAGGAGTCTCATCAACCATCATAACCATCAACAACATCATCACATCTCGGGTTCCTCCCCATGTGAACTCGTCACAAATAAATCTAGGTCCCTTACTAAGCGAATTTGAAACTGACAAGTTATATCATCTGAACCGAGGTCCAAACGATACAACATGATTATCTTGTATGTCAAACATAATCAACATATAACACAAGTATGTTATACAAGCCCCCCCCCCCCCCCCCCCCCCCCCNATATCCGGCATATGCATCATATAATCATCAACAATATCGTATCATCAAACAACATGCAATCACATAATTACATAACCATACCATCATAATTGATAATTGATTCCCTACGTTCATACCATTTACCTATCAATTTCATAACTACACGATTCCGTATGCAACACATAGTATCCTTGTTTTGCAGGCGCTAACCGCACCTAATTATTCATCCTATAACCGAGATTCACCTGGAATTGTGGATGGTTTGGCATTATAACGGCTTGCCCATACTTGGCTCTATTCGCTTCTACATCGCGCTCAGTTACTTTGAACCTCTAACAAAATAACTTAAAATTTATCTTTCCGATGTTCGGATCATCGAAAATAAATAAGCAACTTAATCCTATTCTAAACATTTATTTCTAAACTAAGAACTATAATCTAAATTAGAAAAGAAACCAGAGTCTAGGCTTACCTTAGAACTTGCTAGACTAGTAGATCCAAAGAGCTTATTATAATGGGAGAAAAAACTAAATGTGGGGGTGAGGTTTATATAGAGGGGGAAACAGGGTCGACCTTGAGCATAAGCCAGGTAAGCAACCGATTAGGGCCACCGACATTTTGAGAACAATTTTAGGGCACAAATTTTTTTATATGATAATAGTTATATATAGGGCCACCAAAATTAAATTCACTAAAGAGATATTATTTAGAATTGTTTAGCATGTTTTAAAATGTACATGCAATTGATATTCTTGAAATTTCAAATAATATATTTAGAAAACGACCACTGATATATAATTCTCGATTAAAACCACTATTCTTGTTAGACCGATCCAGGGGGAAGGGACATGAGAGAGCTTAAGAGAGGGTAAGTGTGGGAAGAGGTGGCCGCCCTCTTCAACCAATGAGAGAAAAGTTGATGGCGGGTGACTCACAACTTCGTGACGCGATGAACAAATGCCACCCACCTGCTTGTTTTCGAACCAGACTTATCATGACGTATCGGAACAATTTTCGTTCGGATCCGAGTATAACCAAAAATTATCCGAACTGTCAGAAAATTATTTCTTCAACCAAATTTTGATTTTTTCAAAAATATTTATAAATTATTTCAAAGTCATTTGTTTTTAACTGTTTAAGAATAATTTTCTGATAAATTTTTTCACCAGTATAGGAAATTTTAGGCGGAACCGTTGGCATTTTCGATTCACGAAATTTCCCTAGGAACCTTTCCGTGTCATCACTTTCTCTCAATATCCAAATTCAAAATATTTTTTCTTCTCAAGCAGCTCAGTTGCTACTATGCTTCCATTTTACACTATCCGGCCAATCACTCGGCAACTCTTGGGAACATTCCGTACCAACATTCTACAAGTCTCTTCAAACCGTCATAAGAAACTAATTCCTCGGCCAATTTAACTTGTGTCCCTAAAATGGCTACTCGTCAAAGTCCTTTGGACTTGGATTCTTCATTTCCGGCTCTTTTACATCCATTCTCGACATTCTCAGTGATTAAGACTTTTCCCGATAACACTCATCTTGGCCATTCGATTTTCATCCAATTCTCTCATGCCAAAAACGTTCAAATACAATCCTTGTACTTATTCGATCGTCAATATGTAACCATTCACCAAAAAGTCTTTGGTTTGTTTTCTCGGCTATTATCCTTCTTCGGCCATTCATCGAATCTCGTTCGTTTCTTAATTCTTATTGAGGGTCATTACAGTTTATGTCGGGACCTAAGATAAATTCCACGCCTTTACCGAGGTTGGGCAATCAAAGAAAACATGGTTGGCCGTTTCCTCAGCCCCACCATTATATAGGTTGTATCGCAAACGATTCCTCGATGGGATAGTCGTGTTGTAACTGCCAATACATTTGAAACTACCTCGCACCAAAAAATGCTTGATTTTTAAGGGTTATCATGCTTCTCTGTTTGGCTTTTAAAATATTTATGTTAGGTCCCTCTTCCACATAGCCTTTTACGACTTTTTCAATTATTTCCAAAATGCAGTATTACTATTTAACTGTATACTTTTTTGAGGTTATGAAATGCTAGAGTAACGTATTTGTGGTAGTGGATCTACTTGGTTAAATACCATTAATAAGTGTTATATATTTCGGGTCCATAATTTGTGAAGGATCGGAGAGTGCCATTCCTTTGTGATTGGGTTAATCATATGTTGAACTTTGAGGTCAGGGTATAATAGATGGCCTCTTCTTTGTGTTGGTTGTGGATAAACATCAGGTATCCAGGATCATTCTAGATTGAGATTTATAATCGCAACCCTGTACCTATTCGAGTATCTTTTTTAGTAACTCTTGTGTTGAGTAGATGCTCTTCCATCCAAAGGATATAGAAGACGGGTTTTTTTTCAAACAGTGGATGTACCCTTCTAAAATATCTCCTCTTGAGTACCCTCGCAACCAAAGAGTTGGGAAATTGAAACAATCTCTATAGTTATTTAGCCAACAAAGTCGAGTTAAAAGTCTCAAAAGGCTTGAAATCCAAACCCCGCCCTCCTTCGGGGTACATAATTTTTTCTATGCAACCCAATGGAGTTTGCGGCTACATCCATTGGATCTACACAAAATTTTATAAATCGAATTAGTTAACTTTGATACTAACTCTTGGGGGAGCTTGAAGCATGACATCACGTAAGTAGGCAAGGCAAGAACTACTGATAACACAAATACTTTACCACTTTTCCTATAGATTTTAGTATGTTTTCTTAGTGTTTTTAAGCAATTTTATGCATGAAAAGGTAGTTTTCATGTATTTGTAGGGTTTTAAGTCATTTCATGTCAAACTATGCATTTTGGAGCATTATGGAGCTAATTGGAGCAAAAGATAGTCTCTGGACAGTTTCCAAGCATCAGAAAGATCATCCAAGATGAAGGTCTTTCCACTGTTGGATTTTGATAAAATTTAGACAGCAGCTATAAATTGAGTTAAATTTCATATGGAAGTGGTTTTACATCATTTGGATCAATGGATCAAGAGTTATACTAAATATACTGAAGACTGGTCGTGCTGGAACGCGAATGAAGGATGCGTAAGAAGGATAGAACTAAATGATCATGACTTTTGTTTCTTTCAAGAATTTAACAATACCCAAGTGGATGTCTTACAAGTCTTTTAAAACCCAAGAATTCAAGTTAAAGCCCTTCTATAAGAAGTCCAATTTGAAAGGCCTAAAGGCCCGATTTTAACCTAATTGACCTAAAGTTGGACAAAGGCTATTTATACCTGTTTTTAGCTTTTAGATTTTGTAGAGTTGCATTGTTTTAGGTTATATTAGAAGTTTAAGGAGGCAGGGACGAGCCCCTTGGGGTCGTGCCTGATATCTAAGGTGTTAACCCTTAAACCACAGTGCAAATGCACAGCAAATCATAGTGGTATTTCAGCGATTGAATCCATAGAGACCAAGATACACACTAGGATTCTCGATTTCAGATCAAGCTAGAAGACACAGAATTAATTGTTGTTGGGTTGTTTTTCAAAGTTGCAGAGTGAACAAAAGCGAGTAATAAAACGATGTAAATCAGTGGGTGGAAAGCGTCAGGTATCAGGGTAATTCGCAGGAAATCAGATCATGAATGCAGAAAATTTATCAGGGAATCAATTAAGCACCATTCTAGAACTCAAATCACAGTTGTATAATTTTTCCACTCTCGTGGCTCCAATTACTATGTCTAACAACCTAAAAGACTAACTCTCGTTGAATTCAGGAAGTTAAACATGCATTAAGTTTAGGTTTTGATTTGTTCACAAAGCACCTTAAAATCAACTCTCATTGGCTAAGGATACTTTGCTCATAGAGATTATTTTCAAGCAATCAAATCAACTCCCGTTGTATTCAATTAACCTAAGATCATGAACTAGGTGATCAATCAAGTTCAAGCACTAAGAATAATCCATGTGAAGAATTCTAAAGAAGATTCCCTATCATGCAGTCCTAAACATTCAATCTCATCAATTCCTTTGAAATCCCTAAAACCTAACAAGTAAACTACTCAGACATGGTGATCGAAAGAAAAGACATGATTGAATTGAAAGACATGTAATTAAAATTAAAGAGGGTTCAGAAAACTTCTCCAAAAGGTTAAGGTGAAGAGATTCGTCTCCCAAAGCTTACAACGGAAATAAAGCTCTAAAAGTCTGCGGAAAAGAAAAGATACAAACCCTAAAAACGTCCTAAGAGATTTTATAGTGTTTTCTTGGATTCCTCTCAAAAATAGGAGATCAGAAAAAAGGAAAATAAATATTTTTTTGTCAGGAGGGGTGATCGATCGATCACCTAGGAGGATTGATCAATCACCTATTGCACCGGGATAGATCGATCGATCCATCCAGAGTGATCGATCGACCACTGCTTCTTTAGTTCCGAATTCTTCATTTCTTCATCAAAAGCCTTCTGAAACTCTCCGGAATCATCACATTTCCTTTGAGAGTGTCCCAACACCTAAATCACATGAGAAAATACTTCGAGAAGCCTAAAAATGTTTGAAAACCACTAAAGATGTTAGTAAAAATACGAATATATCAGTGCCCTTCCCATTTCAAGACTTTATTGTTTCTTTCATCGTTTCAGCAATAAAACTCGGTTTCATCGTTCTTCTCTATCTTTGATTTGATTTAATGCTTACTTATCTTTGTTGATGCACGTTTTACATGTTCAATCTAGAGTATTTTGCTAGTCAGACAGTAGGTTATCACGAGTTCATGATCATGTATTTTTAGGGATTCAATTCTATTAGGGTTTATCATTAACGTTATCATATTTTCTCGTATTCAATGCTATCTCACTTCCTAGGCCAGTTAGTGAGTAGATCTATAGTGGTATTCATTTCAAAAGCTTGACTTACCACTGGAACTAGTATTTGTTGAGCAATTATATTTAGGCTTCGAAAGTAGATCGATCTAGAATTGTGAACAATCAATCATACACACATAGTTAATGCATACTTGTCTTCTACAAGGACCTGTAAAAGTTGAGCCCCTTGGTTGTTAATTAGTATAGTGACCCGAACCTCGAAAGTGGAGAGGGTATAATTTTGGGTTGTGTTCTACACCTAAGCTAAAAAATACCCGAAAATAGATCTCTTGCATGCTAGTTTTTGTTCTCTACAATTTCCTATTTGTCTAACATTATCTTTCATTGATATTTTCTTTGCTTTTCTGTTTTACTTTGTTTCTTTATTTTCTTTAAAACCAAAAACCAACAAAACTTTTTTTCTTCCTAGCTAGTTTAAACGTCTATAGATCCTTAGTGCACTACTTGTCCTCGTGGGATTGATATCTGAAGTACTACAACTGTGATGTGCACTTGCAGCTGTAGTGTCGTGTTTCAGGTGAAACTTGACACACATCAAGCTTTCTGGAGCCGTTCTCGGGGACTTGTTAGTTGTCTAAGGATTTCGATCTAGGATTAGTCTAGAAAATTTTTCTGTTATTTTTTTCCCTTTTTGTTTTAGGATTTCCTTTTTCTGAATTTTCCTTTTTCTGATTTTTTCCTTTCCTATTCACTTTTTCCTTTTTGTGTCTCTTGATTTTCAGGAAATACATGGGGAACCTTAATTTCCTACCTACTGAGGCTACGAAATCTTGGAGCTACATCAATCATGATCATCAGAAATACTCACATCAAAGAGGAAAAGAGTTGTACTTTCGAAGAAATCGATCTTGGTTCAATTCGGAGGAAGATATATGTCAAACTCAACAAGAGTATGATCGATTGCTAGGATCCAGCAGCCCTTTGCTACTAGAAAATCATCATCATAATCCAGACCAGCAAGCATAGGCACAATCTCAAGAAAATCGAAGGAACTTCGATAACTATGAGTTCCCGAGATTTTTCAGCACATGTGGTTCATCGTCAGAGCCACATTCTCATGCCATACCAGCCACGTCTAGAGCCTTCTAAAGCTCATAATCACGTGTCTGAGAAGTCTCTCAAGTGTAAAATTGAAGACTTGGTGGCACATCTCATCGAAGATGAAAGAGAAACAAATGAAACATTCAAAACGAAGCTCGATAGCATGCACTTCGACCAAAGTATGAAGTTTAGAGACCTTAGAGCTAAACTCTAGATCCTTGAAGACTCTTTAACTACAGTAGAATAGTCCATCAAGAAAAGATTCTCATCCTATTCCGAGGAAGATCTTCAAAACGAAGAAACCGAAGAAACTGAACAAACTGAAGAAAATCGGATTGTGGCATCGAAAGTAAGAATGCTCATGCATCAAGAGGAGCACGTGGAGAATCTTAAGTCTACTGATTCTGATGACATTTTGAAGCATGATCTCAAGGTCAAAAGAATTCACAATGATCTTCATAAGAAGAACAAGAAGCTAGACGGTGAAATTGGCGATTCTGCCATAAAAATCGATGAGATCAATACTCAACATGGAGATATCAAGCACTTCATCCAACTAATGATAGAAAATAAGGACTATAATCCTCATATACTTCATGCTTTAGGAGCAAAGCTTGATGGTTTGTACATTTACCTTGAAGAATATGAAGTAAACGTGTAGAGAAGACACTAGTTCTTACATGCTATGAAGATGTACCTTATGACCAGCAAGGAGAACGACCAACCATGATGATTCAAGGGTTAGTCAGCCATGTTTTACCCCCAATCATTGGTGTATCACGTGCCTTGGATGATGACCCCAACGATCCAAGTTACAAAATCGAGTTTAAAAACTCGGTTTGCTCACAAGCAAGAAGAAATTTTCAGAACTGAAATTGGAGTCTTGGAACTATTAGGTGTTGTTATGAATGAGTCTAAATGGAGTATGAAGCCCATAAATATAATCAAGGAGTCTTTCTACTGTGCATCAACTCCTCAATCCCATCCAAGACGATTTCAAGGTCTGAAACCAATTCCATGGAGTCAACCAGAGTGGAAAGCTCTGATACTCATTGAGATATTTGTTGAATCATTGAGAACGCGACTCAATAGTGTGATGAAACCTTTATCTGGACAGCCACATTATAAATAACCCAGGGGTCGAGCTAAAGACCTTAAACAAACGCTTTATGGGAGGCAATCCATATGTTCTTTAAACATTTTATTTTATTTTCATTCTTTTGATTTTTAGGATTTAATTTTAGGATTAACTAGTGTTATATTTGGTGTCATTTGATTTTAAAAAAATTTGTATAAGTTTTTACAGTTTGTTTTTCATAGGAAATCACTTCGGAGTTGAAGAAATTGGAGAAATTTGCAATCTGGACACGTTCGGGTACGTTCAGATTATCTAAACAATCCCACCAGTCCAGGGACCTAAAAAGGCCATGACTCGGTGCCACGGATCAGCTGCCACGGACCATCCGGGGTTTGAGAAACTTCCCGACCGACCGCAAGTTTCCCGGTGGCAAAAACCGGTCCCAAGCCTCACGTTGACCGGTGCCAACAGCCTCCTTGCCTCACGCCCCTTCCAGCTCCAGGACCGGCCCAGGGAATACCCACGACCGGCCGTCTGCCCATTCTCCACCCCCGACCGGTGCTAAGCACAATGCGCCTCAAACCGTCCGTGCACTTCATCACCACCACCGGTCGCGTTCTTTCCCATGTCCAAATCCGGTCCTGCACACACCACCATCCATTCCAACCATTTCTCAAGCCTTTCCCCATCTCAACCATCCATTTCCCACATCCAACCAACTAATTATACATCCGGGCCGAGAAAAACCATCTGAACATCCATTTTTCGCATTTTCTTGGTCGGATCAATACCAACCTCAAAATCTTAAAGAACCAGCACCTAAATCACATCATATGCATCAAATCAAGATGTTTTGAAGGATGGGACGTTCAGAACACAAAGCACACACTTGGAACTTCACGGATTCTCAAACCGAGCAATTTTGCAATCGAGCCAAACCATATTCGCCAAGTAAGTAATTAGTTAAAGTTTTTACAGTACTTAATATAGGTTATAAGGAGTATTTTAATACATTAATTCACTCCTAAAGACCCTAAGACTCAAAGGCGAGGCTGTGAAGACGATATTGCAAGAAATCGAACCTTAAAGGAATTTTGAGAAGGAGTATCGTTATTGATAGTAACCTAGCTGTATTGTGACCAAAATGAGAAGTAATTTGAGGCTACAAAAGTTTTGATCAAGTCATAGCCACTCTTCAAGCACATCCAAAGGCTCAAAAATGTGATCAAATGAACAAGGAACGCAACCAGAGTACCTCACGAGGAAATATAATCCAAATCAACTATCACGCTTCATAATTCTCATGAAATAAAATCATAAAAACATGAGAAATTGGCTGACAGAGATGATCACAAGATTTTGGATCAACGGAGACTCAAAACCGACGAAGTTGACTTATTCAAAAGTCTTATCTAGGAGTTGAAACATATTCAACCACTGAATATGACTAGAAAAAGTGGTAAAAATTATGAAGAACTGAGCAAACAGTTTTGGAGGCGTTCACATTTCATTTCGGAGACCCCGATTGAGCTAGAAACCGAAGAAAACTCGGCCAAAGCCAAAGCGAGCTTCGCCAAGCAAACAAAGCTGTCAACTTGAAGATTCATCATTAAATAGCATATGAAGAAGGAAATTCTCAAGAAAATCAGCCCTGGAGCGGTCCCGAATCAAAAACAGCCCAGTTTTCCATCAAACGAGTCAAACCGAGCTTACCGGAGACCAAACTCGGGCAAATCATATAATGTACGAGCTCTGGCCTATTAAACTTCATTTTTACTTATAAAATGTTATTTTGCAGTGGAGATTCATTTTGGTCGGAGCATTCTTCACGGATTGCAAAACGGCCAAACGAGCAAAATTTCGGTTTACCGAAACATTACATATGGCCTTACCTATCTTCATTATTTCGACCAGTAGCTAAGTGTTTCCTATTCCATATTTTTTCATTAGTTTTCAGTACCTTTGTCACTTGAATTTACATCGGGACAGTGTAAGTTAAGTCTGGAGGATTTCTATTGTTATTAATGATTCTTTTTCTTTGTTTTTGATTATTTTCCGCAGTTTTTGAGTTGTTTTAGAAAAATAAAAATGAAAACGTTTTATTGAATCCAAATCAGTTTGAAAACTATCTTACTTAGAACTAACCACGTGACTAATGACTAGTGTCCCTAGCATCTGTGTTTGATTGCAGTTTTACCAAACGAGATAACCTAAATGGATCAGCTAACTGTGGTACCATATCACTTGATATCCAGGTAATCCTTAGCTACTCAAACATTTAATTAACTTAATTTTCTCTTCTTTGGGCTTGGTATACATTGAAGCAGATTCCTCTTCAGACCTAGCAAAATTAAGTATACGGTTCTCTCTTTCCTATTTAATAAAAATCATCAAAAAAGATGCTTATACTTATTGTGAATTTCGGAACCAATAAAATCCGAATGTGCATAAAAGAAAAAAAGAAGAAAGAGATAAAAAAAAATTAAATGATACCCTAAAAAGTAGGGAAAATCGATTCTCATGAGGTTGATAGAAAAAATAAAATGATACCCTATAAAAGTATGGAAAATTAGCCTCTATAAAAGCATTTAAAAGTGAATAAGAAAGAGGAAATGAATCGATTGTGGGTTGAAATTGTATAGGATTCTAAATGAGTTTGAGTCTATGGGTTCTTTAATCGATACTCCCTCGAAGAGACCGCACATTGTAGCTTTACGGAGTAGTGTTGGAAAACTTGGGTCACTCTTGTTGAATATGGATGAATCGGGAATTTTGTTAAGTTTGTGGTGAAAATCGAGGTTCTACCTAAATGTCAACGCGGGTATATAGTGGATTTCGTCATTCTAAGTTGTCAATAAGTTCTTGAACTTCAAGTAAGTTTCCATGTTTTCAAACCTCTTCTCTGTTCTTCGTTTTCTTAGCTCGAGGACGAGCTAGAAGCTAAGTCCGGGGGAGTTGATAACACCAATATATTATCACTTTTCCTATAGATTTTAGTATGTTTTCTTCGCTTTTTTAAGTAACTTTATGCATGAAAAGGTAATTTTACTATATTTATAGTGTTCTGAGTAATTTCAGGTCAAATTATGCATTTTGGAGCATTATGGAGCTAATTAGAACAAAAACTAGTTTCTGGACAGTTTCCGAGCATCAAAAAGATCATCCAAGATGAAAGTATTTCCACCTTTGGATTTTAATGAAATTTGTACAGGAGCTAAAGCATTGAGTTATCTTTCATATGGAAGTGGTTTCATATCATTTGGAGCAATGGATTAAGAATTATACTAAATATACTAAAGACTGCACCTGCTGGCTCGCGAACGAATGATGCGTAGAAAGGATAGAACTAAATGATCACGACTTTTGTTTCAATCAAGGCTTTAACAAAACCTAATTGGATATCTTACAAGTCTTTTCAAGCCCAATAATTCAAATTAAAGCCCTTCTATAAGAAACCCAAATTGAAAGGCCTAAAGGTCCAATTTTAACCTAATTGACCTCAAGTTGGACAAATGCTATTTATACTTGTTTTTAGTCTTTAGATTTTTTATCGCTGCATTTTTTAGGTCAGATTAAAAGCTTAAGGAGACTGGGACGAGCCCCTTGAGGTCGTGCCCTTCCCATTACAAGACTTCATTGTTTCTTCCATCGTTTCAGCAATAAAACTCGGTTTTATCGTTTTTCTCTATCTCTGATTGATTTAATGCTTCCTTACCTTTGTTACTGCGTGTTATAAATGTTCAATCTAGAGTATTTTTCTAGTCAGACATTAGGTTATCACGAGTTCATGATCATGTATGTTTAGGGATTTAATTTTATTAGGGTTTATCATTAACGTTATCACATTTGCTCGTATTCAATGTTATCTCACTTCCTAGACCAGTTAATGAGTAGATCTATAGTGGTATTCATTCTAAAAGTTTGAGTTACCGCTGAAACTAGTATTTGATGAGCAATTCTATTTAGGCTTCGGAAGTATATCGATCTAGAATTGTGAACGATCAATCATACACGCATAGTTAAAGCATACTTGTCTTCTACAAAGACCTGCAAAAATTGAGTCTCTTGGTTGTTAATTAGTATAGTTCCCCGAACCTCAAAAATAGAGAGGGTATAATTCTGGGTTGTGTTCTATACCTAAGCTAAACAGTACCCGAAAGTAGATTCCTTGCATGCTAGTTTACGTTCTCTACGATTTCTTATTTATCTAACATTTATCTTTCGTTGATGTTTTCTTTACTTTTCTGTTTTACTTTGTTTCTTTATTTCCTTTAAAACCAAAGACAAACCAAAATTTGTTTCTTCCTAGCTAGTTCGAACGTCTATAGATCCTTAGTGCACTACTTATTCTCGTGGGATCGATATCTGAAGTACTACAACTACGATGTGCACTTGCAGCTGTAATGTCATGTTTTAGGTGAAACTTGACACACATCAACTACCGACATAATCAATATATCTTTTCCTCCTCATGATAATGATTTAGCATATCATTTATTTATCTGATTATGTAAGTCCTTTATGTAAAAATCTTACTCTTGGAGCCACCTAAACTTTCTGGAATCCCAAGATAATCGCCCATCCCTCCTTCTTTATCAATACCTAGCATATTCTTCATAAAATTCTTTGTTTGGTCTGTACCTTTTTTACCAAACAAGAGCGAAAACTTGTCAAAATTTATTAATTGTCCTAACACCCTCCCATATTTCCTTAAACTTCCAAAATCGAACAGCACTGAGTCTCCTTTGCTTTACAGAAAATCGGACTATTGTCGGCAAACAACATATGTGTTATTGGTGGGCTATCTCGTGCTATTTTCAGCTTGGTAATTGATTAGTTCAGTTCCTCATGTTTCATATTAGCAATCAGGACTTCCGTACATAGAATAAACAGATAAGGGGAGAGTGAGTCTCCTTGTCTAGAATCTATTTGTGGTGCTATCTTTCCCGTAGGATCCCCCATCAATTAAGACCCTATAAGCCATTGATCCAACACACCACAAAATCCAAGTTACTCATCTAGCCTCAAAGCCAAATCGGCTAAGAACCGTCTCAAGAAAAGAACATTTTATATGATCATATGTTTTGCTCATATCCGTATTGATAACCATACAGAGTATATACCTACAAACATTATTCGTACGTAGACCATGAAACATTTCATGGGATATTAAAATATTATTCGATATCAACCATCCTAAAAAAATTGATTATGTCTCCGAAACCAGAGTAGGGAGGACATTCCTTAGCTTCAGACATAAGACTTTTGGTATGATTTTATACCCCCCCCCCCCCGTACNGACTGGCATGACAAAATTTTGTCATCCTTTTGGGTTTGTCCGTCTTTGGAATCAAACAAATAAGTGTCACATTCAGTCTTTCATTAAATTTACCCGTTTGGAAAGTTCCTCACCAACTGGACCAAATCATCCTTCAGTGTTCCTCAAAATCACTATAAAAAGAAAGTTTTTGTACCATCCGGGACCGGTGCTTTTTCCGGATGCATCGGAAAATAAATTGGTCATGACTTCATTCTCGGTTATATCTCGTATCAGCACTAAATTCATATTCTATGTTACTACCAACTCTAGAAGCTGAAGAACCTCTGAGAAATCCCATGTATTCAATGGTTTAAATAAACAGCAAAATATTGCAAGGCAGTTTCGTTAGTCCCTTCCTCAGAATCAACCCATTGGTCATGGGAGTTAAATAAGCTTGTTATCCTATTTCTGGCCCATCTTTGTTTCGTCGTAGTGTGGAAGAACTCTGTATTTTGATATGCCTCTTTATACCATATATTCTTGCTTTTCTGCCTCCAATATATCTTCTCCTCTTTGTATATCTCCTTCAATTTTTCCTTTATTCCATTTATCTCTGCTTGAGAGATCGTGTCGTCATCATTGGCTTCTTTCAAAGCCTCCTTTAAGGCGTTAATATTAGCTTGGCCCGGTAAACATTATACTTCCACCATCGTAAGATTGCATTCCTGTTGTTGCTAATCTTACCTACAAACATCGAATTTCTAAAATTTTTGGTATGTTGCCAACTTCGTCCACTGTCTCCTGTAAACCATCCTTCGGTAAGCATCGTATGTCGAACCTGAAGTGTTTTAGGTAAACCTTTAACTTTGATTTAGAAGTCTATAAAATTGGTCTATGGTCTGATTCAATCATCGATAAATATATTACCTACGAATAAGGATTAAAGAACTTTCCAGTCCTCATTACCCACTGCTTTATCCAATTTACAACAAACATTTTGTTTATTTCCTGTCCTCTTCCAAGGAAAAACATTTTCTAAGCACGAAATCAAACTCTAGTTTATCTTATTAAAACTAAAGTACACAAAATTTTTTATGTGTGATTTGTTAAATTGAATGTGTCTTATAAATTTTATTAAATGTATCTAGTGTATCTAATGAATTAAAAGAAATAAAACTAAATCTAATTACTCTTTAAAAAATTCCAACAGCATATTGGAGTATTCCAATATTCTTTTCACATAATTATTATCAAAATTGTGAATCAACACAATTTAAAATCATTATTTTTTACCAAAATTTAGATATTGTTTATTTTCAAATTTAAAATAAAACCATAATTTTTAAAAATGATTATATTACAATATTAATATTTTCTAACTAAAATTTATTACACAAATACAAAAAAAAAATATAAGTGATGAAATTTAAAAAGTAATCAATAAATTTATAAAATCATTAATATAAATTACAAAAATTTAAGTTTAGTCGTCTGATGTTTTTTTAAAATAATACTCCAGCGGAGATTTGGTTTCACGGTATTTCGGTTATTATCTAAACCGAATCTGTACCCAAACTCTTACGAGTATCGAGGAAATCCGAAAACCCGAAAATCCCAAATATAAACCCGAACCTGGAATTCGATAAAACTGAAAAATCTTAAAATTTTGAACTCGAACCCTGATTAGAAACTCGAAATAACCTAAAATTTCGAACCGGTATTCAAAAAATCTAAACATAATCGATCAATCATAAATTGAATACATAAATACAAAAAAACGTATGCTGGTGATCAAACTCTAGTTAGAGAGTAAAACAAATGATATACCGATCAAAATTTGTGTATTATTAAGACACTAAACGAATAACAAAAAAATCTAAATTTTATTAAAACCAAGGAATGTCTTTTCTAGAACACAAATGGAACCAGAGCCTTGATATGCTTAGGGAAGTCATCAAACTTGGAAAGATACCAACTTCGTGTAGCATAACTTCGGCAGGTGAGGTAGAATGTTGTTCCCATGGCGAAACAAAATGAATAAACGGTCTGAGAAATCAAAAAGAAGCTCCAAAACACAAGGATCTCAAATAGGTAGTGAGGGCATATGATTATATTAAACAAGCCTCCTTTTGGTATCTTGTACTCTTTCTTCCCATTTTCATTCCTAAGCTTAGCTAGTAAACAATGGTGATAAAGATTCCCAACAATCCCCACCACAAACATCAGAACCCCGACGAATTTCATATCGAAAGTTGGCTCGGTAAGCCCCATGGTGAAAGTTTGACTGTATAACATCAACACCGTGGATGACAAATAGCTGCTGGTTATGGTGAAAACAGAGTCTACACTTATCCCTCCACTGTACTTATGTATAAACAAAACCTGTACAATGAAATGTGCCAAACTCAAAAGTCAAATCCTAGAAAAGTGACAACAACTCACATTCAGTTAGACCCAAGAATTGGTAAATTCCACAAAGCATTCTCTCTTTTATGACACATAAATACAAGAATACTTTGATCTTGTAAAGTTCCAAATACCTTAATAAAGTCAAATCTTTCAATATTCACGAAACTTATTAGTCTCCTATCTAAAACAAAATTTTCAGTTGCACCTCTCAATTTTCTCAAAGTCACTAGTTCAACTCCACTTGGTAGAAGTTATTTAAACTTGGTATTATCATCAATTGGCCACAAACATCAGAAGAGATACCTTGTAGTGAACTCTAGATTTTTAATATTTTGGGCTAATTCAATGTCCATTTGGTCTTAGACCAGTTTGTGCACGGACAGAATTGGTCTTTAGGCCAATTGGACCATGTGGCGTGACCATGACCGGCGCATACCCCGACCAATTGACAGCTTGACACTACACCTACTCATTTAAGATATCAATTCAAATCCCACATCAGAAATTTGGGAGCCCACATATAAAAAAAATAATAATAAAATAAGGGGCCAAAACTCAAAAGATTGAGAAGTTATTTAAAAGATAGTGTAAACTTAAGTACACTTATGTAGCTAATGAATGAAGCGAAGGTTTTTACCTCGAAGACCCTCTTGAAGAAATGTAGTGAAAGTGCAGATTTGAGAAGAAGAAACCTGCGATCATCAGTAGGTAAGACGAAGAAAGAAGATGAAGCCGCTAGGAACGCAGGTGTATAAAACCAAAGCATTCCGATTCGGCTGGAGATGTTGCCGAACCAATGCTGTTTTTGCTGTGATGATGCATTGCTGAACTTGGAGTATTTCATATTATTTCCTCTGACTTCTGACCAACCGATCTTAGCGAATGAGACTAAACCCCAAACGCTCATACCTTTTAGCAACATCGACGGAGGAACTGGATAAAGAAAGCTTCTCACCATTTCTATTTCTTGATTTCGCTAGAAGGAAGAAAGCTGTTTCCGCTATTTGGGACAACTTTTGTCTTCTAACGATTCTCTTCTATAAATAGCCACAAATATTTTAAGATGAAGTAACTAGTTTTCTACTTATAGCATTCATTATTTGATTAGCTGTCGTTTTTTTCTGTCAGCTAACTACTTCTATTCTTTCGGAAAGTGTTCACAACAATGTGAAGTTGTGAACAAATCACTTTGTTTATGGGTGCAGCTCTTGACTTGGTAAATATAATTGTGAATAAAATATTCAAATCTCTATGATGTCAAACTCAATCTACACTCATAAAACCAATTTGTTTCAAGTGTCTAATGGAACAAACCGGAGAAATTGTATGAAATTTGATTGTTTTAACTTGTAAGGCAAAGAGTTGAAAGAGAATCTTAAAAACATCTATTTTATGTAAAATTAATTCAAAAAAAAGTAATAATATTTATGCAAATAATTTTAATCCATCAAACAAGAAGTAAACTTTGTGTAGTAATCATCCTCTTGTGTCCTCCATTTTATATCCTCAGGGCATGATTATGGTAAAACCCCCGACTGGGTTTCTTATTTTTATTTTTATTTTTTTTTATTAAAAAAAAAAACTAAAACGTAAACGTGGAGCCTGCGAACAGTGTAACATACCCTCAAGAACCGTTTCTTCCCCTGCGACTTTTGAGATCGTTTCTTAAGATTAAGGTGGGGCCCACCCCTATTATTTTGTCTTAAGAAACTCTACTCTCTTAGGATCTGGGTTAAAGATGGCCTTAGAACGGGCAAAAAGATTCAAGAATTGCAACAGTTGTGGTTCAGAGACAGAAACATAATCCTTTTTTTCCTAAAGGAAAGCTTGGATGTCGATCTCCACGAACGAGCATGGATCAGTTATGTCGAAGTTATTCAAAACCTGAACCATAATCATAAAAACGGATCGATTTCAATCACTAACCATACAACATTAGTTGGAGTTTTTTTTATATGAAAACAAGATGAAGATGAAGAAGAGGTGTGTGAGAGTGTGTGACCTGAGGGTGGACGATTCCAAAGTTACCAACAGGTTTGCCTTTGTAAATGATACTGGCTTGTCTACCAGGTAAAAACTCAGGTTCCTTATACACGAAAAGAAAGAGTTTAGAGCGTTATAAGTTTTGTAATCAAAGATAATGTTGAACCCATCAGGAAAAGAAAAAGAAAGAAGAGCTTACTTGGGAGCTCTTTATATAGTATCCGGCATTGTCATTGGCTGGTACAAATGGGATTGCCATTACTTCCATGATTCTATCGACGAGGCCATGTATAAGCTTTGAATCACACAGACATGTTTCTCAAGATAAGATTCCCTGACCAAACATGATGAATTGGGGGAAAAGCAAAAACGAAAATGAAACCGATATACCTCAAATCCGGAAGTAGCACCACAGTGTAGTGCAGCGAGATGGCGGCGATTTGATGCACCCACATCTTTTGTTTCATCCAGTAAAGCCACATCACCTATTTCATAGATCTTGAAAATCCAACAAGAAAAAGTTGATCAAGAGACCTTAAATTGAGCTACGGTAGTTGGTGAAAGGAAAGGAAAATCAAAACTTTTACCTTGATAGGTTTAGGATGATCTTTGTTAGAGCCAACTGTCTTCAATATTCCAGGCATCAAACTCGTTCTCACCACCTGATAAATGAAAAATCTTTCAGCAATGGCAATGCAGTAACCGGGCTGGGAAAGATGGCGGCTAGGTATGTGGAGAAAAAAAAACTCAAAAGGGCTTTGAGAGGCACCTCGAAATCAGCAGACCGTGGGTTCCCAATTATAACGGCTGAATTGTCATCTTTTCTGTTTAGCATTGAAAAGTTTTCCTTGTGCGAGCATAGTATCCATGTCAGAACTTCGGTGTACACATTCATCGCTATCTAAAAGTGCCAAAGAAGAGAAGATACACCTCTGTCATATACAAATTGTACACAGAGGGATAGGACATAAAATAAGCAGGTGGAAATGCTAGTACCTCTGATCTGAGAAGATCGCTAAGCTCATTTAAGGGCAGTGGTTTTATCGAAGCAGGCTTTCTTGTTGGGATGTTATTGTAACCATAGGCAATGGCGACATCCTGGCAAAAGATAGCCCAAGCTATTAAGCGACGTACACAAATATCATTCATAATGTAATCCAAATATAAAGGTCTCGGTTATGAAAAATTACCTCCATAACATCACAGGGGTGGAGCACATCGCTTCTGCTTGGGGGTACATGTACTTTTATGAGACATTCGCTATTGCTGGATTTTGAACGTTCAGCATGCAACTGCATCCGGTTCAGCAGACTTGTAACCTGGAGATTACAAAGGCCATTTCACAGAATAAAATGATTTAAGACATTGTACAGTATCATTTAGTAGACTCAAGAGAGACACAAGACACACAACAGACCAGCAGAAAAACTCCTAATATGAATGCCAATATTTATTTCACTGCAACCTTTAGATCGATGACTCAACAATGAAAAGAAGAATGGTTCATTAATCATAAAGCAACAAAACGACTTGACCACAGTGATTGCTTTCATTACCTCTTCTACCTCCAAAGACACTCCAATTGAGGCCGTGATATAAGAGAGGGGGACTTCCATATCATACACGGTTAAATCTGGATAGACGTATGACTCTCCGCTGTCATATATCACTTCAACAGGCTCAATCTCAAATTTTCTCTCACAATATTCGGAAAAAGTTGTAACCTGGGAAACAAAACGAGATAGTGAAGATTACTGAAACATCAATCAGTTAACAAAGTAACTGTTGGTCAGTTAACCACATTACCATTGTATTCAAAACAATTTTGGCCTTCGTCAAATCGGTTGCTGTACATTCAATAAAGACGTTCTTTGTCTGCAGGCTAATTGCTGAATGCGCACCATTGATAATAGGTGGCAGTGACAGCACAGTTCTACAAAAGTGAACCTTCGTTATTTTCAGGTGATACATACAATTCCCTGCGAAGAACCAAAAAGTACCTTTTACTGTCGTATAAAACAGGGAAGACAGGCGAGTTCTCAATTATGTGTAGATATTTTTTCAACTTCAAATCTGACTGCAAAAAAGAAATAAATAAAACAGCCATCAGAAAAAGGGTTCATCGGTAAGAGGAAACTTCTTCAGAAAGGTTGCAGGAGAGTAGACTTAAGCAAATATTCAGGCTTCTATGAATAAGAAAACAATAGTTCTTCTTGTTTAAAGAACTTTTTATTTTTTTATTCATGGTTTACCTTGTAAAATTCAATTAGTTCGTCAGCCCTGAAGCTCTTAGTCTGCGCCAAAACATTAGTATTAGCAAGGGCAACAAACCCGACGAAACCATCTTTAATAAGATGCTATTAGAAAAGCGATAAATTAACAAGAGAAATAAAATCATAAACTTCTATCAGCAAGAAGAAGCAAATACTATAAAGAACAAGAAATAATATCCATATATCTATATCAACAACTGAGATTTTAAAAGAAAACGCACACCCTCCAACACCAGGCATATGGAACTATTTTGAATCAAAGAGATACTAGCTGCTAAAAACATGAGGAAGGAAGCTTACTTGCTTCAAAGGTACAAAATTTATATCCACTGGCGACAAAGCCTGAAAATAAATACCAAAACATCAATGGCCTACCGTAAATAACATATAGAAGGAAACAGATAGTATATATTATCGTTTCAGCTAAAAGAATGGCACCAAACGAGATTAGTGGAGGATGTGTAGAAGATAAAAATAACAATAGAAAAGAGTATCCCACTCACCTCATATGTGAATGGGCCCTGCAATGTATCTAAGTCATGAGTTCCAATAGCGATCAGGGATCTTCGCCTGAAATATGTATCGAAGAAAAACGGAATCACGCCGTTTGCAGAAAACAGAAGCCAAATATTGGAAAAGTTCATAATGGACAGGTATACAAAACCAGCAGTGTCATTTACCGGCAAATATTCTGATGTAGCTTATCCTGAAGGTCGATAAAGCTGTTGTAACGAGCCTCGTCAAAGGTTACACCTCTTAAAACAGCACAGACAACAAATGGGCGAATCTGAGAAGTCTGCAAAAGACAGAAACTTCAAATCACGAAGGAAATGAAAAAGAAACAAAGGTTGTTGGAGGTGATATGATGTACACACCTCTGATTTAACATTCATCTTAATCATCTTGTCTTTGCCAATTTCAGTAAGACGATAAGATGGTATCTCTTGTTCGTTGTTGAAAATACGAAGAGCTTGCGCAAGCCCTTCAATGCAGAGTAAATCGTATCTGCGATTACCAAATTAATTCCCCTTTTAACAATTCTTCTCTTGTTTAAAAACTATTAATCAAAATTGCAGAAGGGAATCATGAGCAGACCTGTTGGCAGGAATCTCAATCTTGTAGATGACTTCTTCATCATCATCAGCTTCTTCTTGGATATGTTTTTCTTTCCTGATGATTGCTTTCTCGGTGGTCTAGTAATACACAAACTAATCAGGAGAGAACAAAACTAACTATACCAAACCCAGAAAGCAAAGAAGAGGCAAACTCACCACATCATCAAGCTCAATACCAAAACGGAAACAGAGATCCTCAAACTCTTCTTGTGCTACACAATTGAAAGAAGAAGAATAAGAAGAGACGATAAGGAATCAAAACAAAGAAGAAGAGGATTGAAAAACAAAAGGAAGAGATTCGTAGTGTTTTACTGTATGATTTTCCAAGAGCAGCAAACAAACGATCTCTGCCAACACTCACGGTAGGCATAGTCGGAGTTTTACCTCAGGTTTTAGTTCCTGAGATTCAGCTGCTAATAGACACGATCGAGGAGAAGATGCAATGAATCGAGGCAGAGAGCAGACTCTGATGAATGAATTAACCAGAAGTAGCAATCGAGATCGACGGAGGTAAAACTTACCCACTAAAGTTGGCCGGAGCCCGGGGAGACTTGAGCCGAGCAGCGGCGAGGGAAACAAGAGTGAGTGAGACTCGAGGACGGAGATTTTTCGCGTCTTAGGTTAACTCATTTTATCGATTTTTTTTTTTTTTGACAAATTAATCGACATAATACGTTAACTAATCATAGAAATTTGGTTAAGTTGAGTTTTAATTTTGACTAGATTTTAACTCGCACATTAGTGTAGATATTTTTTATTTTATAAATGTATTTTAATTCATATAATACTTCTATTTAATATAATATAGACTATAATTATGATATTTATTTTAGTTTAGAAATTTTTATAATAAAATTTTAATTAACATATTTTATAATAATATTATATTACTAATTACGAAATTAAGTATTGCATTATTTAATAAAAATATTTAAAATTTTAGTACTATTTTGTTAGATTTTTTCAACATATTTTTTATAACTAAAAATAAAATTCAAAATTATAGTTCAAATTTTTTTATTATTATTATCTTTATAATTACTAAGATTCCCAAGAAATATTATATATAATTTATTAATATAAATAATCAAAATATGTCATATGTAATTAATTAAATAGTACTATTTTAATAGAATATATTATTTTGTATACTATTTTTACATATAGTTATTATTTTCAAATTTTTTATTTGACAACTTTTATATGTGATAAAATTAGATTAATCAACTAAAAATACTAAGTATTTAACAAACATAATTGTGTTCCTTTAAAATTCTTTGTCAAATGCAAATCTAACTTTCTCTCTCATTATTTTTCAAAATACTATATTCTACCTTTCTCTGTAACTCATATTTACAACAAATGTCATTATTTACAAATTATTTAATTAAAAACACAATTTTTAAAATACAAGCACACCCTCAACTTCTCCAAATATTTACCAAAACGTCATCATCATCAATTTTCGCCAACCACCATTAACAACCAAACTCAAGCTCTAAATGCTTCATTCAAGGCTAATATCCTCATATTTTTTTTTCAATGTTTGTTGCAAAACCTCATTATCTCTTATGTTCTCTCATTTTCAAACCAAAAAAACTCTCAAATTCTCGTTTTAGAAAATGTCAAGTTTTGGGATCTCATTTTTCCGGCGATTTGAGCATAGATAAGGACACAAACATCTCGATTTTAAGCTCTGGGCACTTGGAGAGACGGAAACAATCTCAAATCAACTCAAGGTAGCTCTAAAACTTAATTTTTGTTAAAGTTTCAGATCTGTGTTCTATAGACTTCTATAGAAGTCTGCAGCCTTAGTAGACTTCTCTAGAAGTCTTCTAGTCAACGCAGAGGTTAGTTTTGTAGTTGAAAAATATTTGAGTAGACTTCCCCGGAAGTCTGCATATTTCTTTGATAACAATTTTTTTTTGCAGACTTCTATAGCAGTATGCTCTAAAAACAGGTTAATTTTGTAGTTGACCAAAATATTGACTTTTCGAGTAGACTTCTGTAGAAGTCTACTTAGGTTAGTTTTGTACTTGACCAAAATCACAAAATATTGACTTTTTTAGTAGACTTCTCCGAGAAGTCTGAAAAATGAGTAGACTTCTCGGAGAAGTCTACTTAGGTTAGTTTTGTATTTGACCAAACTTTGACTTTTGGAGTAGATTTCTCTAAAAGTCTGCGTAGTTTAAGTAGACTTCTATTGAAGACTGCCACATTAGACCTTTCGAGAAGTCTGTTGGAGCGTTGACCGCCTCATAATCGCAGACTTCACTAGAAGTCTGCTTTGAATGAGTATATATGCAGACTTCCGGGGAAGTCTACTCAAATATTTTTCAACTACAAAACTAACCTTTGCGTCGACAATAAGACTTCTTGAGAAGTCTACTAAGGCTGCAAACTTCTATAGAAGTCTACAGAACGCAGATATGAAATTTTTTTTAAAAATGAAGTTTTATAGCTACCTTGAGTTGATTTGAGCTTGTTTCCGCCTCTCCAAGTGCCCAGAGCTTAAAATCGAGATGTTTGTGTCCTTATCTATGCTCAAATCGCCGGAAAAACGAGATCCCAAAACTTGAAATTTTTTAAAACGAAAATTTGAGAGTTTTTTGGTTTAAAAATGAGAGAACATAAGAGATAATGAAGTTTTACAACAAACATTGAGCAAAAATGTGAAGATATTAGCCTTGAATGAAGCATTTAGAGCTTGAGTTTGATTGTTAATGGTGGTTGACAAAAATTGATGATGATGGCATTTTGGTAAATATTTGGAGAAATTAAGGGTGTGTTTGTATTTTTAAAATTTTGTTTTTAATTAAATAATTTTTAAATAATGGCATTGGTGGTAAATATGAGTTATGGAGAAGGGTAGAATATGATATTTTGAAAAATGATGAGAGAGAAGGTTAGATTTACAATTGACCAAGATTTTTAGGTCATTTGTGAAATCACCCCATAATATTTTGTGGATATTATTTTTTTGTTTGAGAATTTGGTATTTGAAAAATGTTTATATGAATGAGATTAGCTCTTTACATATTATTTTCTCAAAAATCAAATTTTTACTCCAAGACTGAACCCGGAAAAACATGTGAAAAACCTCGAACGGGTTCCATACTCAAGTATTTCTGGTTTCAGGTTTTACCCGAGTCGAATTTGGAACTCGAAATAGTATATGAGTGCCCCGAAGTTTTGCATACATATATATACATCCTTACTCTTATACCCTTATATTCATATACTTGCCTTGTTTAATCCGAAAATCTCGAACCCGAATTCAAAAAACCCGAAAATTCAAAAAAATCTGTACTGAACCCAAACCCAAAAAAATCCAAAATATCTGAAAAAATTGGGAAAGCCTAAAAAAAATCTCAAACCCTAATCCGAAAAACCCGAAAATGCTCGATTTCGAAAAAAGTATCGGATCTATCTGAGTTTTAATACTTTTATAAAATCTGGCCCGTCCGAAAAAATCCAATACGAATTTTTCAAAAATCATATTGAATTTTATAGGACTGGAGTTCGAAATCCGAACCCGACCCGAACCTGAACGGGATCCCAAACGCCTTGCTTTAACTTACACATTTGCATTTATACTAAAATAATATGATTTTCATATATACTATAGTATAAATATATTAAAATCGATTTTTTTATAAAATCAATATTATATGATTGAATTTATAGTCTTGTATTGAATATTATTATATATTTATCAATACATGTATGCTAACACGTTAACTATATAAATATTGATACATGTATAATATATAAATTAAATAAAAATAATAACATAATTCTATATAATTTAATTTTACATAGGATTATCAATATTTATATTGTATTGTTAACTAAATAATAATGAATGTCATAATTATTCTAATGACATGTGAATAAATTTAAATGATAACTTTTTTAAATAGATAAAAAGTAGGATTTTGTTTTAATATAACAGATGTCAAGACCAAGTTAAAATTTGCAATACTCGATAATATTGTATTTTAGTTTCTTTTTCCCAAAATGTCGACAGAGCTTTTCCAAAATTTCCAAAATATAGCTAAACAAAATATTAGTAAAATAAAATTAACAAAACTATACGCTAACGCTTACCAATATTTTAAAAACCAAAACTCAAAATCCATAATCCAAAACTATTTTAAAATCCACAAATATCTATGGCCTAAATTTAAAAAAAAAAAAACTGAACTGTGAACTTATATACGGAAGAAACTCGAATTAAACTTTAAATTTTTAATAATACTTGGAAATAATGTATTTTGTGATGTTTTTGATAAAAACTTACCAACAATATTTTTTGAAAGAAAATATTCTTGTAATAGATTAAGATTTTTCTCTTAAGAATGACAAAATTAATAATTTAATGTTGCCCAATAATCGAAATGTTAATTGTGTTGTGTGCTACTTTGGTAGAGAAAACAGTAGTTTATAAAATAAAATAAATTGCATTCTCAAACATTAATTTCTCAAATTCCAAACATGAAAAAAGAGCTTACACTTTAAAAAACTATGAACTAACTCTATTGCTCCTAAGTAACAGTTACACTAGACAACTTGTATAACAATTTCTATACAAACATTCCCAAAAGAAAAAAGAAACAAAATCTCACAAAAGAAACATAAAACATCTTCTTGTTATTCTTCTTCATCACCATCATCTAGGACCAGAGAGCTCCATTGCTTGCACAAGTAGACTAGAGTCATCAGTAAGATCAGAGTATCTGTCTGAAGATGACATCACTTCATTAATCCTGTTACTGCATTTCGAACTAACACTCTCTGATGATCTTTGAGAAGCTTCCCATCTCTCTGCTACTCCATCTCCTTCTAGCATTCGAACTACTTCTGACATTTTCGGTCTATGTCCTGGCAAATATTGTGTGCACAACAAAGCTACTCTCACCATTTCTTCTAACTCAATCTCATCATAGCTTTTCTTCTTCTTCACCAACTCTTTATCAACAAGGACATCAAGTTTCTTCTCTTGGTGTATCTTTCTAACCCAATCAAGCATCGCGCCTTTCTGGTTAGCCGCTTTACCAAACTCAAGAGCTCTTTGTCCCGTTACAAGCTCAAGAAGAAGAATTCCAAAACCAAAAACATCTGTTTTCTCAGAGGATTGACCAGTTGAGAGATACTCAGGAGCAATGTGACCCACCGTGCCTCTAACCGCGGTTGTGACATGAGAATCTTGGTGATCCAAGAGCTTAGCCAACCCAAAATCACCAACTACAGCTTCACAATAGTCATCAAGAAGTATATTTGCTGCTTTGACATCACGGTGGATTATCTTCGGGTCACATTGCTCGTGGAGATACACAAGCCCTCTTGCAGCTCCTATTGCTATCTGCTTCCTAGTGCTCCAATCAAGAACCGGTTTTGCTTTCATTCGTGATGCAACGCTTCCATTAGACATGTAAGGATAAACAAGAAGCTTCTCAGCTTGTGTGACGCAGAAACCGTAGAGTCTTAAAAGGTTTCGATGAACAGCTAAACTAATCATTTCGACTTCTGTCTGAAACTGAATCTCTCCTCCCAATGCATTTCCATCTTTAAGCCTTTTCACCGCAACCACGGTGTTGTCTTCAAGTATTCCTTTGTATACATTTCCATAGCCACCTTTCCCCAATAAGTTCTTACTGCTGAAGTTATTTGTCGCAATCTGAAGCTCTCTGAAACTGAATCTCCTCAGGTTTCCAAGTGAAACTTCTTCATGATGGTGCCCATCTGACAAAACACAACAAATGAACTTTCTTTCAAATGAATCTTTTTAACATTGTTATTTGTAACTCATAAAGATCAAACCTTTAATATCAAAGAATGTGTTTTGGTAATGTCTTTGTCTCCACCAGAGAAACAATCCAACAGTAATGAAGACCAATGATATAATTCCAACACTGGATCCAACCGCGATTGCAATTTTGCGATTCTTCGATCTACCGGTATATAAAGAAGCTTAAGAAAAAAAGAAACCAGTTGTTAGTTAGGTATTATCATATACTCAAGTAGCTAGTTAGTTAGCCAGTTTACCTCTAGTTTCATTCAAGTTCATAGACATTGGTATCAATGTGGTTCCATTGCAGTCTGGTTCAGTACCGGTTGGACAAATCAGCGGGTTCCCAACGATGCTGTAATCGATAGAGAAAAACAATGAAAAAGTTGATCATAGAGAGAGTGAGTGAAAGAGTGAGACATTGAGAGTGAATCAATCACCTAAAGCTCTTTGCAGCAAACTTTGGGGCAGGACCACTAAGGTTGTTGTATGATAAATCACTAACAAAAGAGAAAATGAAAAACAGATCAAATCTCAACATTACATGTCTCTGAATCTGAATTGACTATTGGTTAATGGTAAACTGAATAGTAATTAGCTTACAGGAAGACAAGTTGAGTCATATTGGAGAGTGATAGAGGAAAACCACCAGAGAGAGAGTTGTTGTTAAGCCTCCTGATGATACACACAATAGTAACACATATCAACATCAAAAACTTCTTTAAAACAATAATGACTTAAACTCATTGTCTTACAGGTATTGTAAGCTTCTTAGATAGCCTAGTGACGAAGGGATTTCACCGCGGAAGATGTTATCAGAAAGATCAAGAGTCTCAAGCCTTGTAAGCTGACCAATCTCAGAAGGGATTGCTCCTGTTATGTTGTTGTTTTGCAACAGCCTGCAAGAGAAAAACCATCAACAACACACATATACACACACAAAGTATATATATAATCAAAGTTAGGAAACTTCTAATCATTATTAGTAAACAGTAAGTACTTACACAATCCTAAGATTTGTTAAGTTGCTAATGCTTGGAGATAATGTACCAGATAAATTCTGACTAGGTGTGCCCCTGTAACATAATTAAAAGCATATTCTTTTTGGTTTGTAGCAGTATATAATATATGAATGTATCAAAGTTTAAATGTGAAACTTACAAGCCAATGACAAAGTTTTCTGAAGAACAAGTGACCATTGTCCAACTACAAGGATCAACAGCATCTCTATCCCAATTATCAAGAACACCATGAGGATCATGTAATGATGCTTTTATATCCATCAAAGCTTGCACTAAAGAAGAAAAAAAAGTTAGTTCCCACTTTAGTTTAGATCAAGAAACATAGACCCACAAAGTGAAATCCTTTAAGAGAGATCAAGAATCAAACACTTCATCAGTGTAAAATCTAAATAGTGAGGCTGAGAATTGAAACATTTACCCTCAAAGTTAACTCCTTTAGAAGAAAGTAATCCATTGACAGAGCTGAGAAAGCAGAATAATCCCAAGAGATAAACTAAAGATCTTCTTATAACTATAGTAATCTCCATTGATGAAAGAGAGAGAGAAGGAATGAGCAGAGAAAACAAGATGTGTTCAGTTTCCAGATAAATTTGGTTTTTGATGGAGAAAGATAGGGAGAGAAAAAGAATCAAAAATCAAATCTTTTCTTTTAAATTTAGTGTTAAAAGTATAAACATTTCAACATCAACAAAAATTTTCTTTCCATGGCAGAAGAACCCACTTCACCAAATGCATAATATTTTATTAAAAAGAAACTATTTTGATGTGTCACAAACCCAAAAAAATATATATATGAAAAAGGAATATCATCGGTAGTCTAAAGTGAAAGTTCATAATAGAGCATGCTTGTCGATAAAGCTTGTGTGTGTGGAGACCGTTAAAAAGGTAATAAAGATAATTGCAAAATGTGAAAAAAATAGATATATTAATATTTTTAGCCTATATTCTAGTAATGGACAAGAATAGTCAGTACTAAAGCAAATCTAATTTTTATTTCAAAAAGTTGAAAACAGATAAATTAAAATACTGTTCTTTTGCTCCTTGCCACTCTGTCATGTTTTTGTCTATGGTCTTTAGCTCTATTTTTATATATACTTTACACAAATACTTTCAAATAGATTGTAAATAAGGTCGAAATTAAATGAAAGGTAAAGAGTTTCAAGGGATGAATATTATATTAGCCAATAGTATATATCTTTTGAAACAAAGTTTTGGGGTTAGCATGTTTTGAGAATGTGAGAACTTCAATGGAGAAGAGAAAATTATATGAAAAATAAACTAGGTTTTAAGAAGGAAAAAAATTATTTGTTGATTTTGTCGCCCACTAGATTTTGAGCATCTTTGTCTTCTCGATGTGTGGAAATACATAGATCATAGATATTAAATTAAACTATATATGATTTAATTATTATAATACTAAAACTTTTTTATGCAATAATTGTTAGTATTCATTTTTTGTAAGAGTATCTTTAATGTATTATTCCATTTTTTATTTCAAAATAAAATAACTTTCAAATATAACTGGATTTTGCTTCAACTCTATTTCATTTTCGACTCCAAATAGTTCCAAATGATAAATAAAATTATTTTATTCATGAAGTAATCTTATTTTTTTGTTATGTTTTGAAGTTGAAAGGAATAGGGTTACATTTTGGAGACATTTTGAATTTACTTCATTTTAAAATAAGAAATGAAGTTGGATTGGAGATACCTAAGTTTGCTAAAATTGTATGTTTGGTGCTAATGAATAAACCAATAGGCAATATATTGAGTTATTGACAAAAAGGTAATACTTTTGTAAAATCTACCATAGATAAGGGAAAAAAAACCTTGAATTTCAATGTACTAATTGAAACACATATCAAGTATATCTTTGTATATATTCATTTGTACATATATAGTCAACTGTAGAGTAGAGTTTGGTCAACATTATACTTGTGTATAAATACAGAATATTGTACATTGTGATTAATTAATGAAGAATGAAGAAACACTTTTATTTACTCTCTTTCTGTTATGGTATCAGAGTTATGAGCTGAGCTCATCTCTTCTTCTTCATTCATTCAAATTTTCTTCGTTCCTTGACCTCGATCTCACGGATCTGATTCCGTTTGATCAATTTCTTCTGCCATTGTTACGAATCTGTGATCTGTGTTCATAGATTTGGCATTTTTCTTCATCTTTCTTTTACTATCTCCTTGCGATAGATCTCATTTTCAATTCATTGGATTATCCATGGGAAGACGAAAGTGTAGCTGTAAATATCGAACCGATACGCCAGATCCTCCGACGGTTGTATCTCCAGTGCGAAGATCTGGATCTCATGATCGATTCGCTCCTCTTGAAGCTTCAATATCAACAAATTGAGCTACTCTGATGGCTAGATATGTTCTGCATCACTTTGAGGTATCTGATTCTCCTGATAATCAACATAGTCCATATCATTTACATAGTTCAGATCATCTTGGCTTAGCTATAGCATCAGAACTGTTAGATGGAACAAACTATGGCACTTGGTTGATTACGATGACTACTAGTCTAGAGGCGTAGAACAAAATAGGATTTATTGATGGATCCATTCTTAAAACAGCTGAAACTGATCCCTATTACAAGATATGGTGCCGATGTAACAGCATGGTGAAGTCTTGGTTGTTGAACAATGTTTCAAAGAAGATTTATGCTAGTGTGCTCTATATCAAATTTGCTGCTGATATTTGGAAAGATCTTCACATTAGGTTTCATAAATCAAACTTGCCAAGACTTTACAAGCTTCGTCATCAATTGCATTCACTAAGACAAGGCAGTATGAATCTTTCATCTTACCATACACAAACACAAACATATTGGGAAGAACTTGCTAATCTTCAAGTGACTGCACATACAGTTGAAGCTTTGCTAGCAGAAAGAGAAACTAACAGAGTGATTGATTTTCTTATGGGATTGAACGAAAGTTATGATCATATAAGAGGTCAAATACTCATGAAGAAGAATCTTCCTACTCTTTCTGAAGTTTACAACATCTTGGATCAAGATGATTCTCAAAGAACTGCAAGGCTTTCTGCTACACCTCTAGAACCTTCAGCTTTTCAGGTTTCCTCCAAGCCTTATTATGGGAATCAGAAGTCTAAATCTGTTTGCTCTCATTGTGGAGGAATTGGTCATACGGTTGATAGGTGTTATAAAGTCCATGGTTATCCACCTGGTCTAAAGAACAAAGGCAAGTTTCAAAACCAGAAACCTCCCTATCAACATCCATCAAATATATCTGCAAATCTCATCCAACATCCTGGACAATTAGAACAAAAGACAGAGCTGGGAACAGGAAAATCTGGATCATTGATGAGTGATACCTCAACTTCTGTTCAGAATAACTCTTCTACAATGGTTGTTGGTAATCAGCAGTTATCTCCAGAGCAGATGCAACAGGTTATAGCTTTCTTTAGTGCTCAACTCCATAGTCAAAGTATCACATCACCACAGGATGGACTTCTTGCTACACCTTCAGCTGTACCATCCACTTCTAAAGTGTCTGGTACTTTTCTTCCTCTTTATACTTTCACAATTCTTGGCATGCCTTCTGTGCTTAACTCTGGAAATACTATTGTTTCTGAGGATTCTTGGGTAATAGATTCAGGGGCAACTTATCATGTTTGCCATTCCCGATCCCTTTTTGACTCTTTAACACCTATTTTCAATACCTTTGTTACATTACCAACTGGTAATTCAGAGAGCATTATTGGAATAGGTCCAATTACACTTAGCAAGAAAATTGTTCTGAAAAATGTTTTGTTTGTTCCTAGATTTAGGTTCAATCTGTTAAGTGTTAGTTCTTTGACTAAGGATACTGATTCAATGGTGAGCTTTACTTCCTCTACTTGTTTCATACAGGATCTTCGCAAGCATTGATGATTGGTAAGGGTAGACAAGTGTCGAGTCTTTATGTGCTTGATTCAAGTTCCTTGATTCATGCTTCTTCTTTTCTTGAAAATAAAATAGTTTGTTCTAGTATTGTTGACTCTAATCTTTGGCATTCTCGGTTGGGTAATCCTTCTATGGCTAAGATAGAATCTCTTTCTGATAGTTTGTCTTTGCATAAAACTGGAAAAGCAACTCATACTCATTGTAATGTTTGCCCTTTAGCAAAACAAAAGCGTTTGCCTTTTCCTTTTGATAATAAGATTAGTAAATCATCTTTTGATCTGGCTCACATTGATGTTTGGGGTTCATTCTCTGTTTCTACGCATAAGGGTTATATATACTTTTTAACTATAGTAGATGATCATAGTAGAGCTACTTGGGTTTATCTGCTTAAGTCGAAATCTGATGTCTTAACAATTTTTCCTGATTATATCACTTTAGTTGAAAATCAATATAACAAAGCTATAAAGTCTGTTAGATCTGATAATGCTCCTGAATTGGCTTTTGTTAATCTGTTTAAAACAAAAGGTATTGTTCCCTATCATTCTTGTTCAAAAACCCCATAACAAAACTCTATAGTAGAGAGAAAACACCAACACATTCTAAATGTGGCTAGGGCTCTCATGTTTCAATCTCAAATATCTCTTGTGTATTGGGGAGATTGTGTTCTCATTGCAGTGTTTTTAATAAACCGCCTACCTTCTCCTCTTTTAGATAACAAATCCCCTTATGAGCTTCTTACAAGTAATGTTCCAGATTATAATAGTCTCAAAGTCTTTGGATGCCTTTGTTACAAAAGTACTTCTGTTAAATCTAGGATAAAGTTTGATCCTAGAGCAAAGGCATGTGTCTTTTTAGGCTATCCCACTGGGTATAAAGGATATAAGCTATTAGATCTTAAGACTAATAATATTTCCATTTCCAGGCATGTCATTTTTCATGAACATATTTTCCCTTTTGCTGCATCTTCTCTTTCTGAAACAGCAAAGGATTTCTTTCCTGGTCTTGCATCTACTCCTTCTGATGATGTTCTTCCTTTTGAAGCATCATCTTCTGATGGAACATTGCCTTTGGCACATCCATCTTCTGATGTTAGTTTGCCTTTGGCTACTACATCACAGAGAATCCGCAAGCAACCTTCCTACTTACAAGACTACATGTGCCAATCTTCTTATTCTCTATATCCTCTTTCTGCTTATCTTTCTTATGATAAGCTTTCTCCTCTTCATTTCTCTTTTATCAATTCTATCATCTTGAGTTCTGAACCCAACAATTTTCATGAGGCAATGAAGTTCAAAGAATGTTGTGATGTTATGGATGTGGAATATGACTCTTTAGAAGGGCTGGATACTTGGGATGTCTGTTCTTTACCTGATGGTAAGCAAACTGTTGACTTTAAATGGGTGTATAAGATAAAGCTTCATGCTGATGGGAGTTTGGAAAGGTACAAAGCACGCCTAGTGGCTAAGGGGTACACTCAGCAAGAAAGAATTGACTTTGTGGATACTTTTTCTCCTGTAGCTAAGATGGTCACAGTTAAATCTATCTTTGCTGTTGCTGCTAAGAAGAAATGGTTTCTTCATCAGCTTGATATATCCAATGCCTTCTTGAATGGATAGTTAACAGAGGAAATCTATACGGATCTTCCTCCAGGGTATGCTACAAGAAAGGGGGCCACTAATCTTCCACCTAATCTTGTTCTTAAGCTGAAGAAATCAATATATGGTCTAAAGCAAGCTTCAAGGCAGTGGTTTCTAAAGTTCTCCACTACTTTGATTGGATTAGGTTTTCAGAAGATTAATGGTGATCACACTCTTTTTTTGTGTGTCTCTGCTGATCACTTCATTTTGTTACTTGTCTATGTAGATGACATCATCATAACTAGTACAGATGACGCTGGAATTTCTACCTTTGTAGAAAAACTGAAGAGCTGTTTCAAACTCAGGGATCTTGGTCAACCTAAGTATTTTCTGGGGCTTGAAATTGCTAGATCTTCTTCTGGAATTTCTTTGTGTCAACACAAGCATGTTTTGGAAATGCTTTCTGATATTGGTTTGATGGGATGTCGACCTTCCTCTGTTCCCATGGATCCAAGCAATAAACTGTCAGCTGGAGTGGGAGATTTATTGCCAAATGCTGAGGTTTATCGACGTCTTGTTGGGAAGCTAATGTATCTACTATCACAAGACCTGACATCTGTTTTGCTGTGAACAAATTATGTCAGTTCTCATCTGCTCCACGGTTGCCTCATCTTCAGGCAGTTCATAAGGTTCTTCATTATCTTAAAGGTAGCATTGGACAGGGTCTTTTCTATCCTGCAGATGATGACTTTCAGATTAAGGCTTTTTGTGACTCATATTGGGCACATTGCCCTGATACTAGACGATCAATTTTTGGTTCATGTATATTCATTGGTAATTCTCTAGTTTCTTGGAAAGCTACTAAACAGAAAGTAGTCTCTCTTTCCTCTGCTGAAGCAGAGTATAGATCAATGTCTGACACAGCCAAAGAGGTGGTCTGGTTGTCTCGTATGTTGAAGGATTTGCAGGTTGCTTCTACCTCTGTTCTTGTTCTTTATTGTGATAGCACTGCTGCATTGCATATTGCTAAGAATCCTGTCTTCCACGAGAGGACTAAGCACATTGAATCTCAATGTCATTCTATACGGGAGAAGATAGAAGTTGGTGATCTTAAGACACTTCATGTGCGAACAGAGAATCAACTTGCAGATGTCTTTACCAAACCATTATATCCTACTCTCTTTCACAAGCTTATGTCCAAGATGGGTCTTATTAACATACTGACGCCATCTTGAGGGGGTCTATCAAGTATATCTTTGTATATATTCATTTGTACATATATAGTCAACTGCAGAGTAGAGTTTAGTCAACATTATACTTGTGTATAAATACAGAATACTGTACATTGTGATTAATTAATGAAGAATGAAGAAACACTTTTATTTACTCTCTTTCTGTTAACACACACAATGTTTACGCAAGATGAAATCAAATTTCATTTTCATTTGATCTTTAACAACAAAAAAACCGAGTTTCCATTTGAATCTTAAAATCCGGGCAAAAGAGTCTTAACATTAAAGTGTGTGTGAAGATTTTGTATATTCTTTGCTTCATGTCGAAAGACTAAAATTTGCTACTTAATTTATTTCACTCCTTTGTCAAAATTTCTTTAATTTATGAGAAATTTTGGCCTTTTGCATGGAAAATAAATAGATTCGAAAAAACCCACTAAGAGCTAGCTAACGATCACATTAACTTGTGTTTTATGAATGACTCACATTCTCAAAACATGTTAACCCCAACCTTGTTTGGAAAATAATATTCTGCGGATAATAATAGATTTGTCTATATATATATAGAAGACGTGTTAAAACCTAAAAATACTTATGAAACGATATTCGAGACAAGTGGTGTGTTACTTTTTTACACATTAACTTGTTTTTGCGAAGTTCAATTTATTTAAATATTATTCACATTCGCACATTATTATCTTCATCGATTCGTACCGACCAGTAAACCAAAAAGAAAGAAACAAAAAAAACTATTCTAAATTTATGATGAACAAGTATCATTCCTAGTTAAATTTTTATAGCTTAGTCCACGTGATACGGTTCCTTAAAACTCGATTTATGAGCAACAATCATTGATATTTAATGCGTTTCTTGTTGATTTGACGTTTGATGGAAATGGGTACTGTGAATTTCACTATTTCAGGGAAACTAAAAGTTTTAAATCACAAATTTTATAAGAGTACAAAACATGGTCCGAAAGATTGGTTCAATAATTTTATATATTAATTAAAGAGACGGAGAAAAAAAATGAGTGTAAAAATGTTGATATGTCAATCAAAGAGTAATTTAAAGGTCATGTAATAAAATTCTTCCAATCAAAACATTTTAATTAATTTAATATACCACAATAAAAATCTCTATAGTTTTTATTAATTTTTAAATGTAAGTACAATGTTTTACAAATCTCATCTAATTATAATATGACGTTTCAATATATAAAATACTATATAATATAGTATTATAACAGTTTTATTGACAATATAATACTATATCGATTAATCATTTGAATTGATGTAATATAAATTATACATTTAAATTTCTTACAATTATCTTATTTAATATATATTTATGATTAACATTTATTTTAAAAAAAAATTAAACTATCGTTGGCCTGAACATATATCATGAAAATTATAAATTTTGATTTTTTGAATAAAATGAATCAAAATCGAATCGTTCAGTGTTTGTTTCTCAATCGATTTTTAATTTAATTTTAAAAATATATTAAAATGATAAAAATTAAAAAAGATTAAAGGATAAAAATGATATTTCTTTATTTAAAAATAATTCGTAAATAATTTCAAAATTTGTTACTTTTTAAAGCTCGATTTGGTAAACCCAATATGCATAACACATTAAATAAATTTAAATAATATGTGGGTTGTCTCACATCGATTATGAAAAGTTTTGAAGAGCAGATTAATATAAAGTAGATCTCATATAGTCAACTAAAAATCATCTTTTGTAATATTTTGGATATATTAGGTATTAAGAAATCGAACCGAATAATATTTATTTTTCGGTTAACACGAAAGTTTGAACCGTGTTAAAACATAAGAATTTTTTATTTTTTAGTTTTATTTTTTGGATGATTCAAGTTAAAATCGAACCGTTTAGTGTTTCAGTTTTCAATCAATTTTCTATATGGGCTCTATTAGCCCCACGAGAAATACATGGACCAAAAAGAAACATAATTGATCCGAACCGAAAAACACGAATGTTCAGCTCTACTTTTGTATTTAAAACATTTCCTGCCCTATTTTTGTATTACACATAATCATACATATGTACCAGATACATGATATCATATTAATATATGCTTTTTTGTTTAAAACATATTAAAATGTTAGACGTGTATTATATATAATTTATCGTTATATTAAAAAGCACCTATGGATATTTAATTTTCCGAAAAAATTTACAATCCCGCGCTTGGTGCGGATCAAAAATCTAGTCTTATTAATTTTACGAATGAGATTGGGATTTGAGTTCATATGTATATTTTCGAAATAAAACATGAATGAAAAACATTTATTAAGCTATAAATTCAACAAAAAAAGAATGCAAGTGTATATATATATATATATAGATCAAGATGCATGGGGTATATGAAAGGAGCTGTAGAGGCAATTTTAAATTATTCTAATTTTGATATTTTAACTGATCAAGTTTGCTTCTGTTATGATAATTATTTATGTTACTTTATAAAAAGAAACGCTATTTTTTTCCATTTCTACGCTTGAATATGCATAATAAGATGAACTGTTTATCCAACTAAGACTTTGTTTTTTCTCACTTAGAGTTTTGTATTTGTCATTTTAACTCACATGGTAGTCACCAAGTTCCTTGTAAAACTAAAATGATATTTACTAACGTCTTTATATACTTGGTTTCTTTTACTTTCACATCCGAAGAAAGTTTTCAGACTTAATTTGTAAAAAAATCTTACACTAAATGTTGCACCAAATGTGGGTTATCGAAGAAAAATAAGATTTCAAGTGAAAGTTAGAACCAAAAATACAAAAAATTAGGCGTGAAAAACACAATGAGAAACATAGAGGAGATATAACCATAGTTTCTTTCTTCAAAAATTAACTTTTTAGTAGTTGGTGAATAATGTTGCAAATTTAAATGTTTTTTTTGTTGTTGATAATTTATTGAATAGGTAAACTTAAGAATAAAAAGATGATGATTATATGTGTATGTAACTATGTATTAAGAACTTCAATTTAAAGTTTGTAAAACTTTATATTTGAAGTTTGAAATTGTTTTTCTCCAAAATTTTTTTTTCAAATCTAACTTTAAAAAGAATTATATTTTACATTATGATCTTTATACTTCTCATAGTTAATTTGATTCACAAAATTTTTTGATAGTAATTAAAACATACATTTAAAAAATATTGCAGCACTATTAGTTATTAAATTGTTGCATTACAAAATCTTTTATATATTAAAAAAGTAGAATGTCATATCTTCTTTAAGTGACACGAGTCCCATGTAAAAAACTTTCATTTTTTCTTTAACATCAATAAATTCATGGAAGGACGCACCTTTTGGTCGAATAAATCTTTTCATGGGCAACCGTAGTTTGACTATAAAATAAGATTTACAAATCTAAAACCACAAACAAAATTGCAACGATCAGACTTGTAAGGTACAAAAACTTTTTTCTTTCAAAAACTATCAATTTGTCGCTATAAATATACGTTATTAACTTTGAAACATTTTATTATAGTAAGTATATGTATCAACAATTGAAAATTAACTAAAAAAGAACAAATAATTCTTTTCGATTAAAATAACTCTAAACATTTCTTATTTTTCCTTTCGCATGTAATCCATCATATATAATATTGTTTAAATTTTTTTGTTATTTTAACTTTTTTCAATTTTAAATTTTTTCCATGAATAGAAAAGTGTAATTTATTGAAATTGTTATACTTTTGAAAAAGTTTGGACTAGGATATATATGTTTTTTACTTTAATTATAATTTTCATATTTACTTTATCTAATGTAAAATTTTATCAATTTTATAGTAAAAGTGTAATATTATATATCTTATTTACTTAATATTTTTTAACTTTATAATTTACAATAATATTATAAAAGTTGAGTATCGTATTCTACATGATCAAGAAGTGTCATTTTTACTTCGGTTGTAACTCTTTCGTTTAACGGATGAATCTTTTAGGTGTTAATGATATCAATCCTAAGTAATACACGAACAATTGCGTGTTTCTAACAGTTGCGTCTTTTTATATACATATTCGTCTATAACTTATGAATTTACGAAAGGTTGCATCTTTTAACACTGATGCGTTTTCAACTATATATATTTCATTTTGTGTAATATCTCTTCTTTGACTCTCGTTTATCTCCACTGCAACATAATCTCACTATTTTATTTATTAGAATTTTTTCATTATAGATTCTCCGATTTTAAACCTCTTTATTTTTTTTATAGAAGCAAGAGAGTGACTTAAAATTGATTATTATATTTTTCAGGTTTGTCAATAATTTCTTGTGTATAGTTCTCACGACTAATATTTAAACTAAAGAGTAAGTATTTATTTATTCAAGATTTATTTTTCGTGATTCAAGTTTTAAAATATTTTTTGCCATTTATCTTTATCTTTTATTAGTTGATGTATAATAATGTCTATTAAGAACTACTTTTTCTTTACATAGATAAAATTGGAGTTACGGAAAAGACATTCTTAATTCTTTACGATCTTGTTTTCCTTTCCATAAGTACATGCAAAACTTTAGTTTAGATGAATGTCCAGTTAAATAAATTAATGTTATAGTGTGAAAAGATGTTATTTCTTAGGTATTTTAAAATGTTTACGAGAAATCTCACGTCCATGAAAACATTAAACAGTCTAAATTTTTTGGTCATAAAAGATAATAGACATGAAAAGATGATATTAAATCATGATGATAAATGTTTGAAATATGTTCGTCAATATCCACTTACATTGATTTTACGTTATTAATACACTATTTAAAACATTAATATTGTAAGGTTTTTTTTCCAACCACACATAAAAAATTAACTAACTCTCGGCGTGGAAAGCCAGTTCGGAGAAACTGTGTCTACATAAATAAAATCATTTAAAAAAGAACGGGACCTTCGTGCCAAATTATTATTTGCTGTCCGCGGAACATGCGTCAAGGAGAAGTCGGTGAAGAATTCACGTAGATGCTGGTAATCCTGAATTTGTGTATGGAAGGCTGGCCAATCCTCCGGAAGCTGAATAATACTAATGAGCTCCGCGCAATCCGTCTGAAAAACCTGGCAGTCTATTCTGCGGTCATGCAGTACTCTCATCGTCCATAACAGTGCTTCGAACTCGGCATGAAGTGGTGAAAGACTCCGACGTTGGCATTTAGCTCCCATTAAAATGACCTCCCCATTTGAATGGGTGCATATCCGTCCAAGTCTTGAAGTAGGATCCGACTATTTCCATGAACCGTCTATCCGACAAAGTAACCCATCCGAGATGCTTGGTTCGCTACAAAGCCTATCCTCATCCGAGGAGAGGGCGATTTGTGCTTCATTCCAAGCTAAAGCATCCGTCTCTGCTGAACGAAGAACCTCCGCCACATCCAATTGTACTCCTTGGAAAACCTTTTTATTTTTTGCTTTCCAAATTAACCAAAGTATCCATGGGAATGGATCGGGACGATCGCTTTCCCGAGTTTGCACAGGGATATGCCAAAAAAGGTAGGCCATATTAGTGTAAAGTGCCTCAAAATTGGTTAAAATTGTAAGTTTAGATAACCAAAATTGGTTAAAAATATTTCCTTTTTATATTTTGCCAACAAGCGCCAATTTTTAAATTACCAAATCAATAATAAAAGTATACAAAACACCCTTTTATTATAGATTAATTTACAGAAATACACTTAGAAGGAAAAGAAATTTTACATTTACACTTGTCTTTTAATGGTTCTCAAATATACACCTTACATATTAGGGTTTAGGGTTTAGGGTTTAGTGATTAGGGTTTAGGATTTAGCTATTAGGGTTTAAAGTTTATGAATTATGGTTTAGGGTTTAGGGTTTAACGTTTAGTGTTTCTTTTAGTCTAGGGGTATAATGGTCTTTTTCATTAAAAAGGGAGGTGTAAAAATAAAATTTTTTCAAGCAGGGGTATTTTTGAAAAACAGACAATACAAAGGTGTATTTTTGTAAATCTCCCTTTATTATAAATTAAGAATTAATATATTTTTTTAGTTTGGATGTCGAAAAATGCCTAACAACAAACTGGTAAGTGAAAGAAAGTTCATGAAATTTATGTCTTCACCTTTGTAAATGCTAATGATCAAGGTGTTCCATTGAAGTCATGAGTACATATATTTTCTTTTTTTAGTAAAAGAAGTTTTGATGAAAAATTTTACAAAGAAAATATTTAATTAACAATACTTTAAAATGAATAAGATCTTTAAAACTTTTATTAACTCCGCGCATGCGCGGACAAGACATCTAATTTATATAAATATTAAAATGTGAAATTAAAAAGTAAATTTCAAATAACATAACAAAATTTTTCATAGAAATATTTATGCAATATTCTATATACGATCAAATATACAAATTTTTAATCTTATTTTAAATTTTTATGCAATTTTAAGTATAAAACTGAGTATATGAGAATGCAAATGAGATATAGATTTTATAGTAACTAAAATGATAAACAAAAAATTAATAAGAATAATTTATGTCATATATAATTGTAGGGGCTAGTATACAAATAAAACATGACACTTCAAATTTTATAGTTTTAAAAAGCGGAACTTCAAATTTGAAGTTTTGAAATTATTTTTTAGAGAGCAAAATATTTTCTATTTAAAGTTATCTTTAAGCTAGCGATGTATTCAAAGGTATCAATAAAACATATGGAAATTTTTTTAGCTTCTCTCTAAGAGTGGGTAAAAAATCCGAACTAACACAAATATCATGATGGGTTTTGTTTCATAGTATTTCATATATCATAAATTATTCGAACTAAATCCGAATCCGGATGTGTATCCAGAAAATCCGAAAAACCTAAAAATGTTGAAAGCTCCGAACCCGAAATCGAAGTCTAAAAAATCCAAAAAATTCGGAAACCCCAATCCGAAAATATGAAAAGCTCGAAAACAATCCGAGAAAAAACTGAAAAAATACTCAAATTCAAACTGAACCTAAAATAGTTTCGGTATACTCGGATTTTACTGAAGTTACAAAACTCGATCCTAACCCGAATAGACGGATCTGATCCCAACCCAAAATTCTAAACGCCCACGCCTAAACTTCTCTGTCTCGAATATTATACTTTTTCTACGATTCCAAAAAATAGGACTGCAAGTCATATAGCAGACAATGTTAAAGCAGTCAAAATCATCATATTGTTTCCAAATAACCCGTCGAAATCATGAACTTGTTTGAATTTAATTCTGAGTCCATTCGGATAAAGTTTCTCAATAATTGAATCTTGCATGGTTTATTGGAATATAATGATTATTAACTATAGGTCTTGTCTGTCCATGAAAATGAACCGTCGAAGCAATTTGCCAACTCCCTTATCTATGTGATTATTACATCAAAGCGTGACATTATTAGTTAACTTTAATATTCTAAAATTATTAATTTTTGAACAATATTTTTGGCATTCCAAATGCACATATAAATGAAAATGGTGCTATAAATTCAAAACTATAAATTATAAATGGAATTAAATGATCAAGCTTCCAAGGGAAAATCGGAGTTTCTAACTCTTGTGGTAAAGGGTTCACGACTATGAGTTCCGTCACTTAGGTTCGAATCCCGGCCGCTGAGGTTTTCACATGCGGCTTTTAGCGTCCCAGAAACGACGGTTTGGAGCTGTTCTTGTGTGACTTCGGATTTCTTGTGCCGACAGGACGTGTGAACTGCTGATTCCTCGGACCTCTACTGGCTAATCTGGATTTACCTTAGTGAGGTCCATGACTTCTGAATTATAAAAAAAAAACTCCCAAGCGTTACATGACAAAGTGTGCGGACTAACCAAATTACCCACTTTTTTTTTATCACCGTTCACAACTTTTGTCTCATTTTGTAGCATGTAGTGCATAATGATGAGGTGAAATTCAAATACAAAGTGCTTAATTTTTAGGAAAAATGTTTGTCAGCTACACGAGGTATGACCTAATATGGTGGAAAACATCCAATGTATCATAATATGTGACCAACATCACGAAGTATATGTTAATTCTGCTCACATGTACGAACTATAATTTAATACATCAGAAACTACAAATTAGGGTGCAATTGAACTAAACAATAGTTTATGGGGTCAAATCGTAATTACCATAAATTTATTTTATCTCTATAATAATAATAATAATATAGAAAATAGATTAAAAATTCTGAAAATCAAATAAAAAAATACTAAAAATTTAGATAAAAATTTTGAAAAATTAAATTAAATTTCAAATAATAAAATTAAAAAATTCTAAAACTAAATTAAATTTAGAACATTTATATAATCAATAAAATGTCTTAGAAATTAATTTAAAGTAAGAAAATGCAATTTTAAAAATTATAAATTAATGCGAAATTGAAAAATAATTTTATAATTTCTAAATAAAATTTTTAAGAGCTAAATTAAAATTCAGGCTTTTTGTAAAATTATAAAATCAACAAAATCTTATAAAAGTTACTTTAAATTTAGAAAACTAAATTTAAAATATTTCAAATTAATCAAAAACTGAAAATAATGAGATATTAAAAGTTTGTAAGAATAAAATCGATGAACTGCTTTTTGGGAGTTTGATGTGAATAAGCGCGAGTTAACTTAGAAGAAAACTCAAGACTTAGAGAGAAAAAATTGAAGTAAACAACTGAGTTTTCTTTTTTGATTAAGTAAATAAATAATTGAAAACTCCAACACTCATATGTATAGCCTAAAAACCAACTTTTTAAACCGTCAAGTTATGAGTCCTAAGTCCAATTAGAAACTGTATATTTAAATCACCTTGAAGTAAAAAGAGTTCAACTCTTTTTAGAGAGTTTCCATGTGGCCCTCGTATCCGACCAACAAAATTACACTGTTTCACACGCATACCTTGATTAGTATGATATTTCTTACTTTAAAGTAATTTTTATAATATTTTATTGATTTTATAATTTTATAAAAAATCCTGAATTTTAGTTTAGTTTTTAAAAATTTATCTAGAAATTATAAAATTAATTTTCAATTTCTCATTAATTTAAAATTTTCTAAATTGCATTTTCTTATTTTAAATTAATTTCTAAGATATTTTATTGATTTTATAAATTTTTTGAATTT